>BQNB010112558.1:0-22127 GCA_026074375.1 Tanacetum coccineum | reverse complement strand
GGTGTTTAGTAACATGAAGAGATCCACCTTTGTTTCCCACTATGTTAGATGCTACTGAACCCTCACCTTCTAGAACCACATCTTCACCTTCCCCTACACCTACATCTTCACCTACACCTGAACCATCTCCTACTCAACCATCACCTCCTCATCCCTCACCTACACAATTTTCACCAACACAACCTGGTACCGAATATCATCCTCCTACACCCCATGACTCACCTCTCCATGCTGTTCACTCACATGGAAGTGAGGAGGGTAGTTTGAAACTACAAGAATTGACGGATTTGATTAACACACTTTCTGACAGGATTGGAGTTCTAGAGGCTGATTTGACAAAGACAAAGAAAATATACAGTTCTGCTTACACTAAGCTTATTCTAAGGGTCAAGAAACTAGAGGCTCAGATAAAGGTTGGGAAAGCAAGAAGACATTCCAGGTTTGTTCTTTCAGATACTGAAGTTGGTGAAGATGATTCTTCCAAACAGGGGAGGAAGTTTTCTAATGAAGGTTTTCAAGATGATGAAGGAGTTCATGAAAAAGCAAGCACTGAAACTGAACTTTTCATTCAAGAAATAACTCCAACTGAAGTCATCCATGAGCATGAGGGCAGTGGGAAAGCTAGTGATGAGGTTAGTACTGCTGGCAAGAAGAAAGATACTGCTAGTGAAGAAGTTCCACCAGTTAGTACTGCTGAAGTACACATTAGTACTGCTGGAGGAACTGCTACTTACTATGGAGAAGTGCAGAGAAAGAAAAAGATAAGGGTAAAGGTTAATGCAGATGAAGAGCCCAAGAATAAATCCAAGAAGGAGCTTGACAAGAAGATTAAGTTATGCTGAAGCACTCATGCTTGAAGAGCAAATGAATTAGGAGCAAAGAGCTCAAATCTGGATGCAGAGATTGCAAGACAATGGGAAGAAGAGGAAAAGAAAAAAGCTATGGATGAAGCGCAGACTACTAAAGAGATTGATTGGAATGATCCTTCTGTCCTTAGATATCATTCTCTTAAGATGACTCGCCTAGTCAATAGCTTCAAGTAGAAGGGAACATGATCAAATATTTGAAGAATCAAGGAAATTTTAAGATCAATGATTTTAAGGGGATGTCTTACAATGAAATAAGGCCTATTTTTGAAAAGCTTTGGGACTATAATCAAAAGTTTGTGCCTATGGATGCAGACAAAGGAAGTAAAAAGCAAAAGTCCCCTGATAAAGAAAGGTCTACTGAAAAGATTGTGGAAGAAGAGGCTGGTACACAAGAGGAAAGGAAAGAAGCTGTCAATGAACCAGCAGCAAAGAGGAAGAAGTCTATTCCTAGAAAAACAACAAGGAAGAGACAAAAGCTGGAAGTAGATACTGAGAAAGAAGAACTCAGACACTTTCGGATATTGTACCAAAAACAAGAGCTCCCATAGAATTGAATCTTTATCAACCAAGTTTCCTATTGTAGATAGGAAGGAACAATTGTGTTGAAGAGACCTTTCATGTACTATTAAGTCTTTAGAGGTGATGGAAGCTCAAAGAATTATAAAATACTGAGTGAAATGCTTGAAGATTTTGACAGAATGGATGTAGAAGAATTATTAGGTAAGTTAAGGAGGAGATCCAGTACTAAAGCACCAGAGATTTGATCTATGCTTGGGAGGAGATCTTCATATTTGTTTGAATAATGAATTGATTCCTTCTCGTACAGTTACAGGATGACGAGTGTACATCGATTATCGTAAACTTAATGATGCAACACGAAAAGATCATTTCCCTCTTCCCTTTATTAATCAAATGTTAGAACGTTTATGTGGGAATGAATACTACTGTTTTCTTGATGGGTTTTCAGGATTCTTCTAAATTCCAATCACACCTGAAGATCAAGAAAATACAACGTTCACTTGTCCATATGGGACTTTTGCTTACAGACGAATGCCTTTTGGATTATGCAACGCACCTGAAACTTTTCAAAGATGTATGATGGCAATTTTCCACGACATGGTGGAAGACTTTATGGAAGTATTCATGGATGATTTGTTAGGAATAAATCTTCTTGTGACTTAATACTGCCAACAGTACTAAAGGAGTTAGTACTGCCAGCATAAAGTTAGTACTGCCAAGGAAACTTAATACTGCTAGTTGAAGAAGTTTGTACTGCTAAATGGTCAAAGCTGATGATATGAAGATAAGAAGGTATGGAGAGCATTTCGGAATATTTAGTTTTGAATTGTAACTGTTCCTAATAGATAGGCAGATATATTTGTAAAGGGCTCCTTGTATTTCTATAAAAGGAGATCCCTAGAGTAGTGATAGTTAGAACTTTAAGATATACACTTAGAGAGAATTTGTAATTGCTTCAAGGTTGTGTAACCCCAGTACTTAGAGAGTACTCGTATTATTTATAATATTGGAGCAGTGATTTTAGTGTTTATTGTTTGTGAGTGATCGTTACTGTTTCATTCATACATTTCTCTAGAGTATCAAAGTGTAGTTTCCGCATACACTTTGGTATATTCACAAAGTCTCAATCTTTGTTATTTTGGATTCTTCCAAGGTAACAAACTCTTTATATCATAAAGAACCGATCAAGGCGTGGGATCAACAAGTGGTATCAGAGCCTGTGCTTTGAGATACTTTGATCTAGGGAAAATGGAGTTAGAAAATTCTCAGAACAATTCGTTGGCAAAGCTTCCCATACTCAAACTAGGAGAGTATGAGATGTGGGAAATAAGAATCAAGCAGTACTTTCAGATCCAAGACTATGCTTTATGGGAGGTAATAGAATATGGGAATTCTTGGGTACCTATTCCTATTACAGCACCAGAATCAGGTCCATCAACTGCATTAAAGATGACTGTGCCCTCAACTACTGAAGAAAAGATCTGCAAGAAGAATGATGTCAAAGCCAGAAGTCTTCTCCTCATGGCACTTCCAAATGAACATCAGCTTACCTTTAACCAGTATGCTGATGCTCAATCTATGTTTATTGCTATTAAAGCTCGCTTTGGAGGAAATGATGCTACAAAGAAGACACAAAAGGCCTTATTGAAGCAACAGTATGAAAACTTCAATGCTACAGAAAAGGACAAGGATGTGATAGGGAAATAGTGTTTGAAATGATCACACAAGAATGATTTGGGCCACTAAAAACTGATAAAAAATTAGCAAAATGCACAAAGAAAAAATCTCAAGATAAGTCAAAAGAAGGAAGAAAGGCTGAGGGAAACAAAACATGAAGAACCCTTAGAAACAAAAAAGAACCACCACCAACACAAACACAAACAAAAACTCCCCCAACCCCCCAAGGCCCCCCTACAAACGCCCCCAATGACCCCCCCCCCAAACCCCCCCCCCATACCAACAACACAACCCACCTTGGTGTTCCCCCTTGCGGGCCCTCCCCTCCACCCGCACCCCAACCACATCAACCAACAGTGCAACCACAACGAAATAATAAAATAAAGCCTCAACAAACAAAACACTAAACCCTCTAAAATCAGCAATAACACACAAAAGCAAATAAGCTAAAATATAAAAAATAAGAATAAAAAACAAAGCTCTCACCATACTACACACTACTAACTAAACCCCCAACAATTAAAACTTAACAAACACACAGATAACTACTACCACACTAAACTACCTGAACTCACTTACTAAAACTGGCGTACACACCACACCCCCCCCCGACAACCCTAAGCCCTAACAACCCAATGCTCACTAACATCATAACCTAACCACCGAAGGACTAGAAACTAACTTTCCCAGCCAACCACTCTCAACTCACACTCAACCACCTACACCACCAGCACACACTCTCTCCTACTGCTAGCATCACCCCCCACTATGAACAAGAAATAATCAAAATAAAGCTAAAACCGATAATAAAAACTACCACCTAATAAGCATTAAGATGCAATACGATTAAGCAACCAGCAGAGATAAACAAGATAAAATAAGCTAGAAAACTAAAACTGATGAATACTTGAAAATACTTTTAAAAAGGAAATAAGCCTAAATAAGCTTACTCCTAAAGACAGTAAAGGAAAAAGGTTTAATATATTCTAAAAAGCTAAGGAAATCTTTAATAAGCAGAGAATAGAAACAGCTGATCATGGCCAAAAATGAACTACTACCCAGTATTATAACCAAAAAAAATACCTACCCCATATAAAAACTTTCAGAAGTTAGTACTCTCTCCTCTAACCTCCACGCCATCTAGCTAGGGTTATAGTTTAGTACTGTTCCTAAAAAAAAATCAACTAGCAGTACTGGAACTACAAAACTACCTAAAAAGGATAGTACTGTTATTGAAAATAGGCCTTTAAAAAATAAAAAAAAAAATTAAACAAAAATCATATTTTCTTCATTTATTTTTCTTAATTTCAATACATAATTAAAAACCTGATAATCAAATCAAATTACAACAAAGTAAAAATAAAGGTTAAAACACTATATAAAAGAAGCAATTATTAAATTATTAAAATGCAAATAATACGCACTATAAATTAAGCATGAAAATTGGTCTAAATAAAATAACTGAATCCTAGAAGTAGAGATAATAAAGCAATAGCTAAGTATTAACCTTCTAAAAAAAAACACCAGACAACCCCGAGTAGACCCAAAAATGAACTACCACCAGTTTCTACTAATCTTATCTTCCTGCAATAAATAAAGTACACGTAAGAACAAGAAAAGAAGCAGAGAGTAACAAAGACAACCCCAACCCAGATACCCTTATGCTCAAAACAAAATATCAGGCTAACTCAACAATCAACAACTCACACAAACCTCTACCAACGCACTACTTCTAAACAACTAATCACAAATCCTAAACCATCGTACAAAAGCACTAAACTTGTAGAAAAAAACAAGTCAGAAGTATAAGTCCATAAGCCCCCCATGCAAAAACGTAAAGCCCATCCAGAACTCTGAAGAAATGGCTTATCATCAATCCATTATTTAAGCTGGGTTATATTTGCGACCTGAGCCAAAGACAGCTATATACATAATCACACTATATAATCAAAACATACCTCAAACCTATCCAGAACAAACCCCTATAATCGACATATCCAGTTAACCGCCTCGGCCCCCCCCACCGTTCCCCTAGTACCACCCTCCCCCACCCCCCCGGGCACACCCCCCCTCAGACACAAGCGCCCCCATCAACCACAACCCCCCACCCCCCCACATCCCAACTCCGCCGAACCCGGCCCAACCCCCCCCGCCCCCTCCCCCCCCAAACGTCCCCCCCCCATGTACAACTCAGCAAAACCCCCCACCCCCAACCCCCCCCCCCCCCGCCCCCCAAACCCCCCAAAAATCCATCCAAAAATCCCGAGAACCCCCCCCTCCCTATCCCACGGCTCCTCCACGACCCACCCGTATCACCACCCCCGGCACCTAACCTACCCCCCCACCCCCCCACTCAACCCCACCCCAAAAAAAAAAAAAAAAAAAAAAAAAAAAAAAAAAAAAAGAAAAAAAGAAAAAAAAAAAAAAAAAAAAAAAAAATAAAAAAAAAAAAAACAAAATAAAAAAAAAAAAAAAAAAAAAAAAAAAAAAAAAGACCCAAAAAAAAAAAAAAAAAGAAAAAAGTAAAAAAAAAAAAAGAAAAAAAACCCCCAAAAAAAAAAAAAAAAAAAACCCCCTGTCAACCCATTGTCACCCCCAACCCCCCCCTCACACAAACAACCACAAACACACGCCTCTGCTCTTACGAATTGCCAATTCCACATAGATCTGTCAATGGCGCGCCATCACCCCACCCGCGAGGCAAGTTAGAGTATCGGCGCGACTCCACTAGCCCTCCCCACCCCAACGCCTTTGAATTTTTCTATTTTGAGGCTTCTCTTCTTACTGTCGTCTTTACAATTCTTCTTTGGGAAGACAATACTCAAACCACTCACGAAAACCATCCAAAATAGGTGACATTGGGGAAACTGTGAGAGGGAATGCCAACATGGTACTTTTATATAATGACTATAATAATATTACCGCATTGGGGACCGATCGATAGGGTGGGAGGTGAGCCCCCACAGCTCAATAATGTTGGCAACCTACCTGCGTCTCCTATTAAAAAATGTCCTTTTCTCCCGGACATCTACCCACCCAGTTAGCTAGAAAGTAGTACCATGGGTAAGTTATTTGGGCGGGAAAGAGACTTTTTGGGGGTAGTAGGTCAGCTTTGGTCCCCTCAAGATGTATAAACTTAAATGACTGTATAAACCGACTAACAAAATACTACAACTCTAAAAAAAAACTAGAAAGCTACACTAAAATCTACAAAACTCTAGAAACAAAATAGACCACATTCTTATGCAATATTTTTTTCAAATATAATTTTTTTTGTGTTTCACCCCTTGTCCATTTCTCTTTTGCAATAAGACAAAAAATCAACTAGAGGTTTTTGGCAGTTTTAAAGCACCAAACCAGATCCTTGAGATGAGAAAGCCACTTCCCTCAAGTTTTGTAGAATAATAGCAAATAGAATTATGTCATAAAATTTTTTTTCTTTCTATTCTTCTTCTTCTATACTTTTTGTTTTCTTCTTTCTTTTTTTTCTCATGCGGAATGACTTATAAAAAAGAAAAGGACATCATGGTGCCAACTACACCGCTAAGAAAGTCTTTGATTCCGGTTTCTATTGGCCGAGTATTTACCGTGATGCCTATGACTTGATCACACGGTGTGACGCTTGTTAACGTCAAGGCAAAATTTCTCAACGTGATGAAATGCCTCAAAATGCAATTCAAGTTCGCGAGATCTTTGATATGTTGGGCATCGACTTTATAGGCCCGTTCCAGTCTTCTTAAGGGAACAAGTACATTCTCGTAGCTGTCGACTATTTGTCTAAATAGGTTGAAGCAAAAGCACTCCCACTAATGATGCTCGAGTTGTTGTTAAATTTTTTGAAATCTCTTTTTACCCGATTTGGAACTCCTCGTGCTATAATCAGTGATCGCAGTACTCATTTTTGTAATGATCAATTTGCTAAAGTTATGCTTAAGTATGGAGTTACTCATCGTCTTTCTATCGCGTATCATCCAAAAATGAGTGGACAAGTGGAGTTTTCAAATCGTGGTTTGAAACGTATTTTAGAAAGGACCGTAGGTGAAAATCGTGCTTCACGATCCGATAAGTTAGATGATGCATTATAGGCCTTTCGTACCGCTTTCAAAACACACATCGGGTGCACTCCTTATAAGCTTGTGTACGGAAAGGCTTGCCATCTTCCTATTGAACTTGAACACAAGGCCTACTTGGCCTTAAAACATTGTAATTTTGACCTTAAGACCACGGGTGATCACCAGAAAGTTCAAAGAAATGAATTAAATGAACTTCGGGATCAAGCTTACGAGAACTCTTTAATCTACAAAGAAAAAACGAAGAAGATTCATGACTCCAAGATTAAAAACCGCGTTTTCAACGTTGGTGATCAAGTTCTTCTCTTCAATTCTCGATTAAATATTTTCTCAGGCAAGCTTAAAACCCGTTGGACCGGACCATTCACCGTTGCTCAAGTTTTCCCTTATGGTGCCGTCGAGTTATCTAAAACCGACAGACCAAACTTCAAGGTGAATGGTCATAGATTTAAACATTACTTTGGAGGGGACATACCACAAATGGTTGTCCCGGATCTCCAAACTTTCCCCATGGACCACTAAATTCAGGGATCGAGTCATGCTTGTGACTCGGTTAACAAAAACAAGCGCTTCGTGGATGGTAACCTATGCTTATCCTTTATAGTAGTATAATAATGAATAAGTGTGATATGAGGAGGCTCGCCTCTTTCTTTCTCGTGTTTCATGTTTTGTGTTTTATGTCCAGGATTTCCCGAATTATGAAGACTCTCGTGCTCGTGGTTTTGTCCATCATCCACTCGATCTTTAATCCCTCGCATGCTTATATATGGGAATCTGATATCCTAGATCGTATTGATTCATGTTTATCTATTAGCATAATTAATAAACGGCTTTAGATTTGCGTGGAGACCCCTTAATATTTGGATTACGCCTTGAAATAAGTATGGGGTGACAGTCTTACATTGAGGATAATGTGTAGTTCTAGTATGAGGGGGGGGATCTTTCGATTCGATCTTACTTGCATTTTCCTTGTCTCCATGCAATCCTGTTTTTCTACTAAAAATAGCAAAAATATGCCAAAATTATCTTTTTTTAAAATAGATTAAGTGTTTTGACACGTAGTTTTGTCTTTTTAAGGAATAAATTTTGACTTGATCGAGCATGTTGCGCTCTAGCTTGCCCCTTAACTTATATAAATTTAAGCTTTTGCTAGTCTTTTATACATGAAGCTTTAAAACGCGAATTCTAGCTTGAAAAGAGCCAAGAGTTTGCAAATTTCCATGATAGACTTTAAATATGCAAAGCTTGTTTTATTAGACTAAGCATTCGCGGATCTTTTTATTAAAGATTTTAAATTTGCGAAGAACGAGAAATGATAGAGTTTTATATAAGTTAGATGCTAAACATAGAGTAGTTGGATCTCTTTAAGGCTCATAGAGGTTAATTGTGGCTTTTTGCTCCCACCAGCTTAATAAACGTTATATAATTGTTGAATAAATAAAGTTACTTTAGGTTTTTGCGATTCTTAGTTTAAATCACTTCGTAGAGATTCCTTCTAGTGAAAGTAAGGTACACATCGAGGTTTTGTCAGTGTTGTGGGGAAATAGGCTACCGATTCCTGACGGCTCGCTACCGTTGTCTAGGTAGTTAAAAGACCACAGGACTTGAAATTTGGCTAATAATAATAAGTTATGTAATAAACCGAAGCCAAAATAAGACCACTACCTCTTGCCGGCTCACAACCGATGTGGTAGTCGTTTAAAGGGTGGAGGTATGAATAATAATAAAACTGTGGGCTGATAAAAGTTTACTGCTTCTTGCTAGCTCACAACCGATGTTGCAGTCTTCTAAATAAGGCACATAGTAATAATACGAGACTGATAAAAGTTTGCTCCATCTTGCCGGCTCACAACCGATGTTCCAGCCTTCTAAAAGGTCGAGGAAATCACCAAGGTCAAAATAAGACTCCTAGACCATGGTCGGCTCGCATACCGATGTGGCAGTTGTTTAAAGGACCGAGGTTTAATAATATTGCAATAATGAGAATAAAGCCAAATTTCGACTCCGGGTTTATCTAAATAAAGCCTCCGTCTCTAGACTCGTCGTTGAGTTGTTTCGGATCAAATAAAAAGGATAACCCCTAAATCGTGCAAAATTAGAACCTTAATGTGGACCTTATTCTCACCATATTGTCTCTTTAGGAAAGGATTTCAAACTAATTGTGGTCTAAGCCGGGTTATACTTTATGTGAATAAGAATTTAATTTATTTATCATCGATAATAATAATAAAATCTTTAGAGGATTTAAGAAATAAGAGAGCGAAAAGTAGTTATGCATCCACAATTAGCATTTATGAGTAGTGTTAGCATCTTAACTTGTATTTAACAAAGATTTTGTTTTTAAGCTTGGTTTGGGGCAGGTGAAAAATCAAGGACGAAGAATTTATCCTTTAATTGTTCTGTGAAGTTATGATATGTATATAATAATAAATGCATAAAAATGGTAAAACGAGGAGCTTTTTAAACTAGTGATTTCTCAATCTCCTTAGATGAACACTTTGCTACTTTTCAAGGTAATTAATTTAAGGGGGTTAAAATTCTTAGTTTTCTAAGTGTGTGATTATGACATTGTGTGAGGACACGACAATAGCTTAGTATGGGGGATTTTGGTATGTGCTTAAATACACATACCTTTTACCTAATAAAACAAGCTAAAAAGACCAATAATGACCAATAATACATGAAAAATACATTGTATTCGTTTGTATTGTTAATTGTGTCATGCAGGTAACGGATATTCAATAAAAGGACAAAAACAAAGCAAAACGGACAAAACCGAGCACGAGAATGGAAAAAGTACAAGAAACCGAAGCCGAAGGTGTATACATTTTTAATGGGCCAACCCGTACCCATTTTAATGGGTCGGGTCAGCCCATTAAGGGTTGTATCTATATAAACCTTAAAACCTAAAACCCTTATTCTATTTTTAATCCAAAAATCCAACCCATTAAACCTAAAATTGGCCCAACATAATTATAAAAGGCCCAAATCCTATTACCCGGTCAAACTTATACAATCAAAACGGGTCAAAGGTCCAAGTTATAAACAGTTTAATTACTGTTTATCTCTTCTAAATTTTTTCCCTCCCTCTCGTTTTCACCATTAACAAACACCCAGGGTAAATCACCCTTTCACCCTACGCTCCCATGCTTCTAGAACCCCGGTGTAAGCATATTGGATTCGAAGGTTTGGTTGTTGCATCACTCGGCATACTTGTTTCTCTTGTTTTGATTCGGCACAAATCGGGTTTCTTTTTGAGTCGCATCATTGAAAAAAATATAGAGGTTTTAACGCTTCTGGTTTGTTTGAAGAACGATCGAACGAGTGGAAAACACGTTTCGATCGAACGAGTGGAAATCGTGTACGATCGAACGAGCGAAAAAGAGTTACGATCGAACGAGCGAAAAAGGTTACGATCGAACGAACGGATCGAACGAGCGATCGAACGAACGGATCGAACGAGCGATCGAACGAACGGATCGAACGAGCGATCGAACGAGCGATCGAACGAGCGATCGAACGAGCGATCGAACGAGCGGTTCGAACGAGCGATCGAACGAGAGGATCGAACGAGCAAATTTTTTTTGGACCGAACGAAATTTTTTTAGAAATTTTGTGTGACGAAAAGGGTTTCAGTAAAACTGCCATAACTTTTGATCCGTAAGTCCGTTTCAGGCCCGTCAGCTGTCAAATCGAAGAGAAAAACGAGACGGATCACGATTTGGAACTCCTCATGTTATAATTAGTGATCGAGGTACCCATTTTTGTAATCATCAATTTGCTAAAGTTATGCTTAAGTATGAAGTTACTCATCGTCTTTCTACCGCGTATCATCCACAAACGAGTGGACAAGTGGAGGTTTCAAATTGTGGTTTGAAACGTATTTTAGAAAGGACCATAGGTGAAAACCGTGCTTCAAGGTCTAATAAGTTAGATGATGCACTATGGGCCTCCGGCCGCATTAAACACCCATTGGGTGCACTCCTTATAAGCTTGTATACGAAAAGGCTTGCCATCTTCCTATCGAACTTGAACACAAGGCCTAATGGGCCTTGAAACATTGTCATTTTGACCTTAAGACCGTGGGTGATCACCAAAAAGTTCAAATAAATGAATTAAATGAACTCTGGGATCAAGCTTACGAGAACTCTTTAATCTACAAAGAGAAAACGAAGAAGATTCATGACTCCAAGATTAAAAACTGCGTTTTCAACGTTGGTGATCGAGTTCTTCTCTTCAATTCTTGATTAAGATTTCTCGGCAAGCTTAAAAACCATTGGACCGGACCATTCACCGTTGCTCAAGTTTTCCCTTATGGTGTCGTCGAGTTATCTCAAACCGACGGACCAATTTGAGAAGGTGAATGGTCATAGACTTAAGCATTATTTTGGAGGGGACATACCACCGATGGTTTCCCGATCCCAAACATTTCCCCATGGACCACTAAACACTCGAGATCGATTCCGGCCTGAACACCGGTTTAACAAAAACAAGCACTTTCAGGTGTTTAAAAAAAATTTTAAAAAAGCAGGGGTTGTTAGTTGGGTAACCCATGCTTATCCTTAGTAGAGTATATTAGAATAAGGTGAGGAGGCTCGCCTCTTTTCTTACCGTGGTTTCGTGTTTTGTGTTTTATTCCAGGATGCCCCAGATTATAGACTCTCGTTGCCTCGTGGTTTTTTGTCCATCGGCCACTCGATCTTCAATCCCTAGCATGCCTCTGGAGTCTGATATCCAGACTTATTTATTTAACGTTATCTATTAACATAATAATAAACTACTTAGATAATGCGTAGAGACCCCTTAATATTTAGATTAATGCGTTGAAATTAGTATGAGGGTGACAAGTCTCACATGAGGACAATGCTAGTTCTAAGTATGGGGGGGGATCTTTTGATTCGATCTTACTTGCATTTGCCTTGTCTTTACGTAACCCCGTTTTTCCACCAAAAATAGCAAAAATATGAAGAAAAAAAAATAAAAAAAAATAGAATAAGTGTTTTTTACACGTAGTATTGTCTTTTAAGGAATAAATTTTAACTTGATCGAGCATGTTGCGCTCTAGCTTGCCCCTTAACTTATATAAATTTAAGCTCTTGCTAGTTTTTATACAAGAAGCATTAAAACGCGAATTCTAGCTTGTAAAAGCCAAGAGTTTGCAAGTTTCCATAATTGACTTAAATACTGAAAAATTTGTTTTTTTAGACTAAAGCATTCGGGTGATCTTTTTATTAAAGATTTTAAATGATAGATTTTTATTAAAAGTTAGATTGCTAAACCAAGAGTAGTTGGAATCTCTTTAAGAGGCTCATAGAGGTTAATTGTAACTTTTTGCTCCCATCAACTTAATAAACGTTATATAATTGTTGAATAAAGTTGCTTTAGGTTTTTGCGATTCTTAGTTTAAATCACTTCGTAGAGATTCCTTCTGGTAAAAGTAAGGTACACATCGAGGTTTTGTCAGTGTTGTGGGGAAATAGGCTACCGATTCTTGACGGCTCGCTACCGTTGTCTAGGTAGTTAAAAGACCACATGACTTGAAATTTGGCTATAATAATAATAAGTTTATGTAATAAACCAAAAGCCGAAAAAAGGACCACTACCTCTTGCGACTCACAACCGATGTGGTAGTCAGTTAAAGGTGGAGTAAAATTTAATATTAAAAATTTGTGGGCTGATAAAAGTTTACTGTCTCTTGCCGGTTCATAACCGATGTGGCGGTTTTCTAAATAAGGCACATAGTAATAATCTGAGACTGATAAAAGTTTGCTGCATCTTGCCGGCTCACAACCGATGTTGTAGCCTTCTAAAAGGTCAAGGATCACCGAGGTCGAAATAAGACTCCTGGACCATGGTCGGCTCGCATACGATGTGGCAATTGGTTTAAGGACCGAGTCTTAATAATGTTTGCAATAATACATAATAAAGCCAAATTCTCGACTCCTAAGGGAAAAGGGGGAGGGGAAAAAACAAAAGAGAAGAAAAGAGATTAATCTAAAAAAGCCTCTGTCTCTAGACTCGTAGTATGAGTTTTTCAGATGAAAATTAAAAGGTTATCCCCTAATTCATGTCGAAATTAGCACCTTTAATGTGGACCTTATTCTCACCATATCAGTGCTGTAGAAAGGATTTCAACTATTGTGGTCTAAACGGGTTTACTTTATATAAATAAAGAAACTTTAATTTATTCGTTTACAAATATAATAATAAAATCTTTAGAAGATTTAGGAAATAAGGAAGCGAAAAGTGGCAATGCTTTCACAATTAGCTTTTATGAGTAGTGTTAGCATTTTAACTTGTATTTAACAATGATTTCGTTTTTAAGCTTAGTATGGGGCAGGTGAAAAATCGGGAACAGATTTATCCTTTTAGTGTTTCTTGTTCCGTGAAGTTATGAATAAATGCATAAAAATGGTAAAACGGGGTGCTTTTCAAAACTAGTGATTTTTAAATCCCCTTAGATGAACACTTAGCTACTTCAAGGTAATTAGTCTAGAGGGATTGAAATTGTTGGTTTTCTAAGTTTGTATTTATAACATGGCGTGAGAACATGACAATAGCTTAGTATGAAGGATTTTGGTATGTGCATAAATACACATACCTTTTGCCTAATAAAACGAGCTAAAGAAACCAATAATGACCAAAATGGCCACATCCCGGATTGTTCCTCAGTTTATCGACAATGGCCACATCCCGTAATGTTTAGCCTCAATTTATTGAAGTCGAACAAGAACTCGGTCCACTCAACGATGGAGCACGGTCTTATAATTATGTTAATGTTTAACAGGATAATATCGGAATCGGCTCGATATTAATCTAATAATTTATATGTTTCGGGTTTAATCCCAAACTACCCCGAGCCCGGGTACTAGTTAAATATCCCCCGGCCGCGTCACATTAAATGTGTAGGGGTATATATATATTTAGATATTTTCTAAATATCTAAATATATATATAGATATTTTCAATTAGAAAATATCTAGTTTTAATTTTTCATAAATCTAACTTCTTCTTTTTTCTCTCTCTTCTCTCTCTCTCTCTAGTTTTCTTGATTCGTGGTTCGGGTTATGAAGTGAAGTGGTAAATCGGGTTCCTACAATTGGTATCAATCGCCTCGGGTGGATTTCGTGGTTTTTTTTGGTGTAAGCATATTGGATTGCAGTTTGGTTGTTGCATCACTCGCATACTGTTTTCTCTTGTTTTGATTCGGCACAAATCGGGTTTCTTTTTGAGTCGCATCATTGAAAAAAATATAGAGGTTTTACGCTCTTGGTTCTTGTGAAGAACGATCGAACGAGTGGAAAACACGTTTCGATCGAACGAGTGGAAATCGTGTACGATCGAACGAGCGAAAAAGAGTTACGATCGAACGAGCGAAAAAGGTTACGATCGAACGAACGGATCGAACGAGCGATCGAACGAGACGGATCGAACGAGCGATCGAACGAACGGATCGAACGAGCGATCGAACGAACGGATCGAACGAGCGATCGAACGAGCGATCGAACGAGCGGTTCGAACGAGCGATCGAACGAGCGATCGAACGAGCGATCGAACGAGCGATCGAACGAGAGGATCGAACGAGCAAATTTTTTTTTGGACCGAACGAATTTTTTTAGAATTTTGTGTGACGAAAAAGGGTTCAAGTAAAACTGCCATAACTTTTGATCCGTAAGTCCTTTCAGGCCGTCAGCTTCAATCGAAGAGAAAAACGAGACGGATCAGGATTTGGAACTCCTCATGTTATAATTAGTGATCGAGGTACCCATTTTTGTAATCATCAATTTGCTAAAGTTATGCTTAAGTATGAAGTTACTCATCGTCTTTCTAACCGCGTATCATCCACAAACGAGTGGACAAGTGGAGGTTTCAAATTGTGGTTTGAAACGTATTTTAGAAAGGACCATAGGTGAAAACCGTGCTTCATGGTCTAATAAGTTAGATGATGCATTATGGGCCTTCCGTACCGCATTCAAGACACCCATTGGGTGCACTCCTTATAAGCTTGTATCTCGAAAAGCTTGCCATCCTTCCTATCGCACTTGAACACATTGCTATGGCCTTGAAACATTGTAATTTTGATCTTAAGACCGCGGGTGATCACCGGAAAGTTCAAATAAATGAATTAAATGAACTTCTGGGATCAAGCTTACGAGAACTCTTTAATCTACAAAGAGAAAACGAAGAAGATTCATGACTCCAAGATTAAAAACTGCGTTTTCAACGTTGGTGATCGAGTTCTTCTCTTCAATTCTTGATTAAAGATTTTCTCATGCAAGCTTAAAACCCGTTGGACCAGACCATTCACCGTTGCTCAAGTTTTCCCTTATGGTGCCGTCGAGTTATCTCAAACCGACGGACCAAATTTCAAGGTGAATGGTCATAGACTTAAGCATTATTTTGGAGGGGACATACCACCGATGGTTGTCCCGGATCTCCAACTTCCCCATGGACCACTAAATTCGAGGATCGAGTCAGGCTCGTGACTCGGTTAACAAAAACAAGCACTTCACGGGTGGTAACCCATGCTTATCCTTAGTAGTAGTATAATTATGAATAAGTGAGGAGGCTCGCCTCTTTCTTTCTCGTGTTTCGTGTTTTGTGTTTTATGTCCAGGATAGCCCAATTATGAAGACGCTCGGGCCCGGGTTTTGTCCATCGTCCACTCGATCTTCAATCCTTAGCATGCTTATGGGAATCTGATATCCTAGATCTTATTGATTTAACGTTTATCTATTAGCATAATTAATAAACGACTTTAGATTTGCGTAGAGACCCCTTAATATTTAGATTATGCTTTGAAATTAGTATGGGGGTGACAGTCTCACATTAAGGACAATGTGTAGTTCTAAGTATGGGGGGGGGGGATCTTTTGATTCGATCTTACTTGCATTTGCCTTGTCTTTACGTAACCCCGTTTTTCCACCAAAAATAGCAAAAATATGAAGAAAAAAAAATAAAAAAAAATAGAATAAGTGTTTTTTACACGTAGTATTGTCTTTTAAGGAATAAATTTTAACTTGATCGAGCATGTTGCGCTCTAGCTTGCCCCTTAACTTATATAAATTTAAGCTCTTGCTAGTTTTTATACAAGAAGCATTAAAACGCGAATTCTAGCTTGTAAAAGCCAAGAGTTTGCAAGTTTCCATAATTGACTTTAAATATGAAAAATTTGTTTTAATTAGATCTAAGCTTTCGGGAATCTTTTTATAAAGATTTTTAAATGATAGAGTTTTATATAAGTTAGATGCTAAACATAGAGTAGTTGGATCTCTTTAAGGCTCATAGAGGTTAATTGTAACTTTTTATTTTTTTTCTTTTTCCCTATTTTTTTTACTTACTCTAACCCAACCCATATCCAATAGTTAATATTTGGCCCATGGTTTTCTTCCTAAATCATATAAGCCGATCCAAACACACACTCTTTATATAACAAAAAATAAAAAAATTTGGTATCCCCTTCCTCCCCTCCCTCACTGTTCGACACAACCACAACAATTCCACCAAAAATCATCACCAAAAATCCAATTTAATCACTTCCAATCTACTCTAAAATCATTCTAATACTAAACCCCATCATCTTTTTCAAATAAAAACCATCATGCATCAAGAATTAAAAAGTTTTTGATTTTATTAAACTTTTGATTATTGAGTTTTAATCTAATTGGGTGCAATTAAAGTATCTAGGGTTTGATTACTAGTGTTTTTCACAAGATTTAAGACTTTTGGTCCTCTCTTGCTCCTTCTTGTTTTCGGCCAAGACACCGAAACCACAAGGGTTTGTGGTTTTGACCAATTACTCGTTTTTCTCATCTTCTTGTAAGTATTTTCTTTGATTTTGATTTGGTTTTAAGTATATGCATGCATTATATATTTTTTTATATATATTATGGAATCCATAAGTTAAGTGTTAGATTGATTTTGAGGTGTTGAAAATTATTTGGATATGTTAGTGGAGGGAGATAGGTTAATTAGGTGTATATGTGGAGTTGTGATGTGGTAAAAGTGGTAATTTTTGTGGTTTTGAACGGGTCATTTTTATACAGAAAGTTACAGCCCTTATTTCGGTGTCGTAAAAATGATAAAGTTGAAATTTTATTTAAGACTATGCTAGAGCTTGTCAAGACGATCGTTTCCATATATGGATCGCCTTATAACTCCTAAAAACGAAGCTTTTACGGCGATATGAAACTAGAAAGTTTTGGTAAAAATTCAGCTTTTTGGGTAATGTCGGGTTGCTGTCAGATTTTTAAAATGGCATTTCCTGCACTTTCGAGTCCGTTTTCGCCTTAAGATTCTGCCCGAAACATGAGAAGTTGTCCGGAAAGGCCGTTTTACTTTTTCGCGAGGTTTTTTAGGTCTAAAAACGAGTAATAAGGGGTTTTAAAGCTAATGTCAAATCTGCGTTTTTCACGAATTAACCCACTGCATCAGATCTGATGCGGATGCGTTTTCGGCCATTTCGGTCGAGTTTCGGGTCTCGGACAAAACTGGAAAGTTGTTCAAAATGACGTTTTAGCTTTCCGCGAGGTTTTCTAGAATTAAAAAAAACGCTATAAACGGTCAAAAACGCAAATACAGGTCTGCGTTTTTTGTAATATTTTTTCGGCTATTAAAACTTGCAGGGCATTTTTGTCATTTTCTGTTGGTGGTTCGGACTCCAGACAAAACTAAAAAGTTGTCCGGAATGTCGTTTTACATAAAAATGCTTTAGAGTCCGAGTCGTGAAAATGGTATTATAGTAGGTCGTTTTGGCTGCTCCAGATTTATAAAAAGTATAATAAAAGTCAAACATGTAAAAATTAAGGTGTTGCTGATTTTTATTAAAAATGTAGTAATCGGAGCGTTTAAGAGTTCGTTTGAACTTGTAAAATATTAACGGAAGTAATTAGGCAATATATATATTATTGGGTGCGTTTCGGTAATGTCTAAAAATATTAAGTCTATATTTAGAAACTTTATATATGTATAAGATTAACAGCAAAAATTTGGTAATAATATATAAGTTTATTGGTGCGTCGGGGGTTGACGGAAACTTAACATTTTATTAGTCGGTAATTAATATCTTAACATATCCGGACTTTCTAAAATAGTAGCCTGCTAAAAATAGAAACTTTTTAGAAAAGTGGCGTAAAGTAATAATGAGAGAAATACTATTAACGAAAGCGTCTTAACAAATAGAACATAGGGCCACCCTTGTGGATTCCTATATTTATATAATTATAAATAAGTGTAGTAAATATATTATTATGCAATATTATGCATTTTTCTTCTTGGTCTTATAATTCTTTTCATCGCGGACAACCAGAATTACTAAGGTCCGTGGTTAAGCTTGTCGTCGTTGCCTGCTTATTATCGATTCACATATCCATATTTTCTACCTATGGTGAGTTCATAGCCCCACATTTTCTTCTTTTTAATGTTTTTCATAACTAATTTCGGGGTGAGAATACATGCATGTTTTACTAAGTTAAACCTATTGATACTACCAACATAAAGCAATACATGGACATTTTTACTAAATCTCTTACTTGTTTACTACATGACTTTTAAACCATGGATGATACATGGTTGTTTACTCATGAATTTACTAAAGCTTGATTTGCTTACTACACAATTTGAGATCATTGATTATCTATTTATGAAACCGTGAGTTTTGAACACATTGGAACCAAAACCAGTGAATGTTATTGTTTAATTTGGACACAAGTTGCTTGAAGTGGTATTGTGAGAACAATTAGAATTATTGTGGATCGGTGGATCAGAGAAGGTCCTGACCCGAATTATGAAATTATATGTCATACGTTCGTTATTGCCAAAGTCCCTAATTTCATGAACCGTTAATCACCTTGTAGGGGTGAACGCTAGTACAATTAATAGATCTATTGGGTTTGACAACCCTGTCCGGGGGTATGAATCAAATCCTTTCAAGTACCCCACCTATTAACGGACAATTTGTATTGAGAATCCTAGGTATAAGGCAATAATACCTACTTCGGGGGTAAACAAGAATGCATATGATATGCATTACCGTCAAGGTTCCGGTGTCATGAGCTCAATGCGGTAATGTTGAATGATACTTTGAAATACTGTCGCTGGCTGAACTTAATTCTTGTGGTCCACTACTGAATATTTCTTGACTTATTGAATCACTACTTGGATTTCGAAAATAATACTTTGAAATGTTGCAATGTTACTTTTCTTGCTGAAATTTTACTCGAGGTATTTCAAAACTGCTTTTACTTAAACCTATGAATTCACCAACATTATTGTTGACGTTTTTGCATGTATTTTCTCAGGTTATTATCTTGCTAGCTGAGCATTAGGAGCATTCGAGTCGCGTGGATATCACGACTTTGAAGACTCGGTCTTCTTCACATTCGACAACTATTTTTCTTTAAATATACAAATGAGACATGTTTGAACTCTTGTAACTTTTGTTAAAAATAAATTATTGGGACCTGAATTTACTCTGAATTATTTAAATCGAATGTGACATTTTATTAAACGTCTCTTTTGAGGTTGTTTTCTATAACTTGTGTGTATGAACTATGAAGTAGCACCCCAAGTGGTATTCCGCTGTATTGTGATTTTTTGGGTGTTACAGATTGGTATCAGAGCCACTGGTTATAGAGAACTAGGTCGTTTTCAAAACCTAAACTATAACCGTTTTTCGAAAACTTTTAAGAGTCTTTCACCATTGTTCGATATCCGCGCGCGCTTGCTCTCAGGTAACTTATATGCTCTCTTTTGCACCTTTATTGGTATTGCATTAATAATTAGTATATAATACTTGGTTATGATTTCACCCTCCCACGTCTATCTTATGACGTCATACTATTTGCCTATATTGACCACTCCAACTATCGCGTACTTCCTGCTTTCTTATTTTCTCCCTCGAACGTTAATACGAGTACTATATCAGGATACCCATACATATGTAAGCTATTTTATTTTCAAATTCTTACTTTTATCTTCAGGATTACCGCCATCTATATATATAAGAGTAATTCATTTAAGTGTCGACTATTTTCGGTTGCTTTCGCCTACTTTTGGAAATTTTTGGGTGAAGCTGGTGTGATGTTGAATAATTTTTAACTTGAGGCCTGTGACCATAGTACTTAGTTGGGTAGGTCAACATACAAAGTGTATGTGGGGCTTTGGATAGAGTCGTAACCATTTCGGATGAATGAGTTACGACTAAAACGGCTAAACTAATCATAAACTGTGCCCAGATTTTCAAAATGAATTTGAGACCAATATTTTCATATTAAGTGCCCCATTTTCCAATTAAAACCTGTAGGATTTAGATAAACTTAAACATGGGCTTTCGTTTTGGGTCAAACGGAGTTATAAAATGGGAATTATGCTAAAAACGATAGAACAAGAAAACGTTTTAAATAATCAGATTTGGCACATGATGGTAAAATGATAACTTCACTTAGGATCTTAACACTTGGAGTATTTATCTTGTAATCTCAGTAAACTAGAGTCTAACATCTTGTTAAGGCGAAAACCGTTCGTTTATACCTATTACGGATTTTGAAATATAGGTCCATTAAGTCAGATTGCAAAGGGCAGAAATGTTTATGTAATGATAATTACCTACATATGTGTATAGTACTATGGTAAGTATTAATAAGTTCTTTTTCTTTGATATTTTATAAGCGATGCGGTGATCTCCGAATCATTAACGTGACTTTATTTTATTTCCTTTTTGATAATATTGACATTCGGTGTACTTTGTCAAATCCATTAGTTATCTTGTCGTTCGACTCCGAGTTCGAATACTCTTCTTATGCTTTTGAATCGCGTATGTTGTTTTTGTAATCCATCATTCTGAAATCTTCCAGTTGATGGGAGTACGACTTTATCTTATCACCTAGGATCGTGCCGTATTTTGGCACTTGACTTTGGAACACGTTTGACTAACGTCTTATTATTCTTCTCATTACTTGTTATGATTTTGAAGAATCATGCCTTCAAGAAGACACTCCTTTTTACTTAATGTAGCTTTTGATCTTGTTTTGATATTGTGTTTTGTGTCGGCCATACTTAAGTAGGATGATTTATAATCTTCTTATTGAAATAAATTGGGACGCTTCTTCATTTGAATAAGGAAATTATAAACCGCCGAACCATAAGTTTATAAATTCTTACTTATAAGGATTAGGACGCCTCTTTTTGTAAGTGACAAATTATAAATGAGTGGGCTTATGTTTATCAGACGTAGCGTGTGTTCTTCCGTATGAATCATTCTTTGGGCTATGAACTTCTTTGGACTCGTGATTTGTTATATGGGTTTTTCCGAATGTGTATCGACTGCCGCGAACTTGATAATATAATGGTAATGAACCATTAATCGCTTCCAAAAATTGACGACTTGTTAAATTCTTCGTATTCAATGGCTTCTTCTTCGAGTCATGTATTTTGTCTTTCGTTTAAGGATTCTCGCGTCATTTATTCCGTTCGCTTATGCACGTTGCATATATTTGATGTTTTGACCTTTTCTTATTTAGTCTCTGTTGGAAACCTCGACGATGACTTGTCTATATCCCCATCTGTTAGCCTCAATTTATTGAGTCGAACAAGGAAGCTCGGTCACTCTACAATGGAGCTTCGGTCTTTAATTAGTTAATGTTGTAATAAGATAATATCGGGAATCGGGCTCGATAGTTAATCTAATATTGTATATGTTTCGGGTTTAATCCCAAACATAACCCGAGCCCGGGTCCTAGTTAAATATCCCGCGCGTCACATTAAATGTGTAGGGGTATATATATATTTAGATATTTTCTAAAAATATCTAAATATATATAGATATTTTCTTTTTAGAAAATATCTAGATTTCATTTTTCTAAATCTAATTTCTTTTTTTTTCTCATATCTCTCTCTCTCTTCTTTCTCTCTCTACATCATCTCTCTATCTCTCTTTCTTATTTTCTAGTTCCGATCCGTGATTGATTCGTGAAGTAAAGTGTTAAACGGGAAC
>BQNB010112557.1:0-21928 GCA_026074375.1 Tanacetum coccineum | reverse complement strand
TTTGTTTCAATATATTAGACATACCATAATAATGTGGTATTCTATGAGTATTGGAATTATGAGACTACATCAGAATTCCTTAGATAACTTAATTCTCTTTGGATCAAATACTTGTCAATTAGGTCGAGCCAAAATGAATACAAAGTATTTTAAAAACAAGTGCATGCTATAATGTATATTTCTTTGAATAGTTCAATAACTCTATGTTCATGTATTTCAGGAAAACAAAACATGTCAAGTATACGTTACAAGTCTTTGAATAATTCAAGGACCTTATTGTTCATGTGTTAATCAAGAAGACATAACAATTTTACTACTTACTTTATGTTATGAGTCATTGATAAAATCAAGGACATTATAATTATGTCTTAACAAGAACACAATTATTCTAACTAAAGTAATTATGAACGCAAACTCTTGAGTTCAATAGTAATTTCAAATTAATTTTATACTTCATAATTATGATTATATAATTTAACCATATGTCTATTGACTAAAACATGTAGTCAAAATGTTGAAGTAGCTTACTATTATATCATGACATTTAGTTGTAATAGGACAACAAACATCTTGTGTGTTTAAGTCCTAGTAAAATGATTAGCTTTCTTACCTTGCGGTCAAGAGAAACCAATAATCATATCGTTATATGTTGTTCCTTGCACACACTTAAGATGTCTCCCACTTGTGTACGGGACAACATTATTTAATACGACACGCACTCGAAAGTATAAACAATATGATAGTTTCATAGATATTACAAGTAGATTTCGAACCATAACATTTAATAAGGAATTGTGGATTATTATTCTATAGATAACTTTTTTGGAAAGCAACATCGGAAAGGCAACGGGTTATCTATAAAATAAAATGCAATTTTCCTTAAACCATGGACGTTCATATTCGGAAAGTAATGAATTATTTCAAAGCGAGCTAGAAATAATATGGGCAAATAACAAGGAAATAAATCTTGTAGCTCCCACTAGATTTGATATCATAACATGAATGTCATTTCAGTAGTAAAACGCAAAGCTCTCACTGGATTTGTCAACATTGTAAGTGTTACATTACCAGTAGAAAATAAATAGCGATTTATTTACTTTCCTATTTACTTAAAATGCATACAAGTAGCAATGTACTTAGGTATTGAACTGAGTATATGAAGTTCTACTTATGTAGATGAGGGACTAGGACTAGCCATTCATGCTTTCATTAACTTGAACATTTTAGCATGTAATTCCTCCTTAATCGGTATGCGTAGCCACAAGGGTGTTTAGCACTATTAGGAATGAAATGAGTCCAAGAAAATATGCCTAGAAGACCTGCTAGCAATTTTCTTTACTCGTTGCGGTTTGAACTCATACATCGTGACAAGTGCAAGATGTCGTTATTTTGGTAACTATAGACAAAATGTACTCTAGTTACACAAAATATGTTATCTTTCAAAGATTTTAGAATCGGAAGAGGGTAACGAAAGATTAAAAGTGAGTTTAAATATAATTGATAATAATTCAATTGTAACCCTATCTTATTTTTGTCAACCAATGAGAAGAGATAGGAGTAAGTCTCACTCTTCTTACCAGGAAAAAAGACTATGTTTATCTTCTATGAGAAAACAAACTTTTGTTTACGAATTATGTTGTAATAACACAATTAATCAGAACGTAGAAAGTTCAATTTAGCATTTTCGATAATTAAATTCTTAATAGTTTACGAATGAACCAAGGACTATTCTCAAACGTTGCATCCATTCCATCTTTAGAGCCAAACTTGAAGAAAAGTAACTCGTTGGACGTGTTTATCATTGATTTGACAAGTTCATATTTACACTAACTGTTTTTGAAATAGTTTTCAACAAGGGGATAAGCCACACGTTTTCCCAAAACTACTTGTGCCATTAAGTAGTTTGATGAGTTCGTGGTGCAGGTAAGCTTGATTATAATAATTGTTAGATGTTGATATTAATGTATTTGAATTTGAGTTCTTGATTATGTTTGTGTTTTATAATTCTATTTATTTAGAATTTTTATCTATTACGAACTTTGCTGTATAAAAAATATCAAGAAAAAAAATTTTGAACAGTAAATTACACTTAAATTGAAGGAATAAAAAAAATCTTAAAAATGAAGTATAAAGGTTGAAGAGGAAATTGTAAAAAGACAAAAATACCCTTTTTGGTTGGACTTAATGAATAAAAGCTAACCAATCTATTAGAAATGGTCAACCAAAGGGACAAGCGATGTACTCCCTCTGTCCTAAAATTATTGTTCACAGACAAGAAATACACAATTTGAGACAAATGTTGCTTTGGTTTCTAAGAAAGCAAAAAAAACAGTTTTAACTTTTGATAATTAATTAGTGTTTTCTTTTATGTTTGTAAATATCAATTTAAACTAAGGGTAATATGGTGACTTAAACAAATGCAACTATTATTTTTAGATGTGGACAATTATTTTGAGAGAAACCAATAAAAAAGATGAACAATAATTTTGAGATGAAGGTAGTAATTATTAAAGTTTAAGAACGAAAGGTGAGAAAAAGTGTAAACTAAATAGACGAAATTTGTAATTTACTCTTTTTATTATTTGACTTCACACAGCGTTTGGAAACTATTTTATCTCGTACGTCCTTACGCATTTATAAAAGTGTTAGGTGCAGTGCAGGTTATTCGTATATTATCCGCATGTTAAGTCACCTTTTAACCTATAACATTTTATAACACAATACTTAAAAAAACATCATCCCAATATAACTCTAGTTATAGATACACTCTACCCACAATTTTTATTTAATCTACACTAAAAAAAAAAAAACAAAACACACGCATAACTCGCGTTATATAAATGACGCAAAACCTATAAGACAAACACAAGGTGCAGTTTAAGGTTATAGGAAAGTTATAAGTATCATTTATGCATGTAATATGCAGATAACTTACTTGACTGCGTACTTTAATTATTCCGAGTGAATATGGGTTATGTTTGTTTTATAATCATTCAATCTTGGCTTAAGATATATAACATAGTAAACATACTATTAAATGTGAATGTAAATTTCAGCCGTAATCTATCATCTTGTGAAAGAAGGAAATGAATGGAAACATAAAATAAAAGGAACAAACTTAATAAGTAAGGGGGATGAATCTATGTTACAAAACAACATGTAATAAATCATTAACTGTAAAGTCCTTAATTAAACATGAGTTTATCTCCTAATGTGTGGAAAATCTTGATACGACTATTATAATATTTGTTTGTCTATCTGTGATTCATTGTGAATTCGTTTTCCCATTTTTGTCTCGTAACGAGTTTATTTGTATTAAAATATATAACAATGTTAGGTTATTCGTTTAATGTACTTTATAATTTAAGAATATACGTAATAGAATCCGGATCGATTGAGAATGTTTTTATTTTGAGAAGACTGAGAATGTTTTCAAAAATGATACATTTTTAACTTTGATTCAAGTTTTTCAAGCGTAAAACTCATTTTAATGTGATTATAATTCAAAATGTGTAAAAAAATTTGAATCAATGTTAAAAAATCTCTCGTTTTTACAATATAAGTAAAATACTGAATCTTCTATACAAATTTAAGGAATCATTACCATAACTCGATTTTAGCAATGATTTGTGAATCAAATTTGTGATTTATAGCTTTGATTCACTATTAAATGATGTTTACTTGTTAATCAAATAAAAAAATATGAATCAATTTGCTCAAACGTAGATTTCTCAATCTTCTTAAAATAAAAACATTCTCAACGGAACCGAAGCCATACGTAATAAAAAAGCATATACAATAAAAAAAATAGCTTAACTAGAAAACATAAACATATCAGATTTTCTCTGTTTGGTTTATCCGATAAATTAGGAGTATTTTTTACTTAGATATACGCGATTTCACAGAATTAATTCCGATACTGCTTTCGACGACCCTTCCCTAATCACTCAAAATTTACACATCTAGCGAAGCTTAATCTGATATTCTCTTGTAAGGAAATAAGATTAATTTACGATTAGGCCATTTGATGATGGTTAAAAGTTAAAACTGGCTTAGCTATATCAAGATAATAACGACATATTTTAAACAGCCTTATTAAAATAAACTACACCTTTTATTCATTGTGAAACTATTAAACAAGATACACGGTAAGCGACTTTTAGTGTCAAAAAATTTAAGCGTTGTCATAATTTGAGAAGTACGATCATAGAAAAATTGCCGGCAATGCATGTGCATGGATCACACGACACTTGAGCCATGCATATAGTGTGTACAAAGGTCAGATAGCAGAGTATATATGTCTTCTGTATATTTTTTACGAGGGAAACCCACTCAACCCTGGTGACGGTAAACCTTGGATACATATTACTTTGTAACACTAGTACACAAATGGTTTTTAAAAACGGTTAAAATGCATCTTTTAAAGCGGTTTTTAACCGTTCTATTATAAAGGGTAGTAAATAATAGAGATAGTTATTTACAACGGTTTTGAACCGTTTTAAAAAATATACACATACATACCACTTGTTACATATAATATAAATATATCACATATTTATTTGGTATGGTTGTTTTAAAGTGTTATATTTCTTTTTTACAACAAGCAAAAGCAACCGTTCTTTTAGACACATTTTAAAAAATTGTGATATTTTTACTTTATTATTTTCTGGTATCATGCTATATCAGAATATATTTTTTCCGGTTAGAAACACCAAACTTCATGCCGGAATAAAAATAAACTAGAACATCAACAACAAATCACATGAATAAAACCATTACTTAACAATTATACATTAAGATAACAATCTCATACACAAAAATATCAAACTTTCATATCCAAAGTTGTTTTCGACAATAAAATCTCAATTTTGTGAGACATTCTAAACAGAGTGTATTAGGGATCCTTAACTTGGACATAGGGCTTTTCGTTTTTTAGGGTTTTCGTTTCTGGTCGTTTTCTACTACAAATTCCATTTTTTCAATTTTTCATTGTATCATGGTTTCTTTATAACAAAAAGAAGATGATGTGAGCTAAGAACTTCCACTTCTATCTATGTGGTCGAATTTTCCTGAGGTGATTTCCCGCCAAAGTTTGTTTTCAATGCATGCCAAGAAATATGGACACGTTATTGACTCGTTTATTCCATTTAAAAATCGAACGATGGGAAAAGATTCGTTTTGTTTCGATTCATTAATGTGTATTAAACATGGAACGATTGGTAATAATCTTTGCACTAAAGAATATTTGGGTTGGTCGATCAAAGTTACATGCAAACGTTTGCCAGATTTCATAGAACTCTTGAAGATTAATAAACCTCGAAAGCAATGTGTATGAGCCTCAAAAGAAAGAGTAACGTTAACGAAAAATGGGTCGAGTAAAGCAGGTAAATCTTATGCCCATGTGCTGAAAACACATAATTCATTTGAAGCATTGGACTGTGAATCTGCGCCTTCAATTGTTTTGGATGATGATTGTCTTAATTCACCATGAACGCTTATCTCTCTAAACCTTTGTTGGGATGGTAAAGATTTGCATCTTTGTTCGCATCTTAAGGTAGTCCTAAAGATGAAGGATTTGAGCGAGATCAACTTCAATATATGAGGAGAACTATGGGTTTTGTTGGAATTTCCTTCGTCTAAAATTAAGGAATTATTCATGAAAAATAGGGGGTTGGATCGTGGTTCTCGGTTTTAAAACAGACTTCTACCGAATCTCGTTCCTTAAGGTAGAATTTAAGGGTTTG
Source organism: Tanacetum coccineum (assembly GCA_026074375.1). Taxonomy (NCBI): domain Eukaryota; kingdom Viridiplantae; phylum Streptophyta; class Magnoliopsida; order Asterales; family Asteraceae; genus Tanacetum; species Tanacetum coccineum. Next base: position 16,184 of record BQNB010112557.1, on the reverse strand, counting down.
AGATCGAAGGAGTCCCTTTTACCGTTTAATTTAAACTTTGGTCTAAAAATACCTTTAAAAAATTGCTAGTAAGTGGGGAGAGATTCTTGACACCGAAGATCAGGAAGAAGATGGTTTTTATACGAAAAGATTATGCATCTATTCAAAACTTAGAAATAATATTTATGAGAACTTTAAAGTTATCTTCCGAGGTAAGGTTTTTGTATTACGCGCTAAAGAAATCCCTGGATGGGTTCCTGAATTCGCTGATGAATTTGATGATGATGATGAATCTGAAGAAGGGTCTAAAGGTTAGACACTGCAACTAGCCATGGTGCGTTCAACTTTGATGATGCTGACGATGTGGATAAATTTCAGAGAACTGAACTTGATGATCCTTTAGAACAAAACAAGAATCCATCGAAGACACCGTTGCACTACTACTATCCTCCCACAAAAATAAAGAATAATATGCAAACATACCAGTATCTGATCATAAAGTATCAAATACCCACAGATTTTAACTCCTAATTGGTTTCCCTTGCAAGAAGATATTGGAGAAGCGTTAATGATGGTTACAATGCCTCGTATCGTGGAAAGAAACATAATGAACAAAAAGGATAAATAATTACAACGTTCAAAAATGAGATGTCGGGCTCAGTGTGTTCAGGTATCTTTAAAGAAACCAGTGGCTCCGCAAACAGGGGTCTATCCTTTGTGTGCTGGAGGAACTTGTTAGTTGACAAGCAATGGGATAAAATGAAAGGTAGAGTAAATAATATAAGTAGTATTATTGAATCTCAAGGATAGTCGGGGTGGTTAATCGAGTAGAATGTCTTTCTTTGAACATTCGAAGGCCAGCCCAAAAGGCCAAAAGAGATTGGTTAAGGATTGTGTATTTAAAAAATAAAGTGACTTTTTTGGCTCTTCAGGAAGACAAAAATGGAGAATAAGAAACCTGTGGTGTGGTCCAAGAGCTTGTGTGGGGAAATTATACTTTTGATTACAACACATAGCGATTCATGTGGGCAATTCCCGGAGGCATTCTTTGCATTTTGGGATCCTAATACTTCCCAAAAAGATATGTTACTGTTCTGATTTTTTCATTATAATACGGGGTAACTTGTTGAAATCTGTGTTAAGATGCTTGATGGTGCGGTTATGCTCCTCCATGACGTTGAGAGACCAAAAAGATTTTAAAGGGATTATTTTGGAGTATATTATTAAATAGATGGGACGGTGAGGTGCTAATTATGGCGATTACAATGAAGTAGAACGGAAAACTGAAAGATTTGGATCGTTATTAATGTCAATTGCTTATTTGTTTCAACCAACGTTTTATTAGCAAATGCGGCCTTGAGGAGATCCCGCTAGGAGGGTAGTTCGTATACCTGGTGTTCACAAACCGCTACTAAGATGGAGTAAAACTGACAGGTATCTTATAGTTCAAGAAAATTTATTTTCATTCTTTATCCGTATAAGTGCTACTTCTTTGATAGATCTTATCGGATCATCGCCCGATTCTTCTTCGAGAATCCAATCATGACTACTGCCCGATCCCGTTTTAGGTATTTCAACCATTGAACTATAGATGGTTTTAATAAGTTTGTCAATGACACAAGTAAATTCTGCGCCCTGTTGAAACTAATGCTAATGAGAACGTGATGCAAAAGTTATAAATTTCTTAAAGGTAAAATTCGTGAGTGGCATAAAATCTATAAAAGCAAGAATGGAGGTTTCTGGTATTCTAAAGAAGACTTAACAGAATAGATGCTGATATTCAGATAAGGCCCTAGCTCTGATATCATATTAATAGAAGAATTGAGGTTATTAAATCCATTCAATACCTTGATAAAAATTCATGACTGGATTTGGCTGAAAAAGGCTAAGGTTAAATGGCGATTAGGGGGAGAGAACCTCTCGATATTTTCATGGGGTACTTGAATTAAAAAGAAGTCAATCTAACATACAGGTATATTGTTGATGGTAAGTGGGCAAAGTATAATCCCAAAAGTTAATTAAATCAGAATTTTTCTTCATTACGATTTCGGAAAAGATTTAAACAACCTTCTGATTAATAACGAATTCCTAATTGATATGAATTTTCCTAAGACTATTTTCTATCGATCAACCAAACTGAATTAGAAGGTTGCGGTGTCTAAAGAGGAAGTAAATAAGGCGTGTGGAATTGTGGGTATCCGACCAATCTGCCTGGACCGGAGGTGGCATTTTCGTTTGGCATTAAGAAAATTTGGACATGTATTGAAAATGATGTGATTTGCGGCGTTAATTATTTCTTTACCTTCGGTGACATTCCCAAGGGGAAGTAATGCCTTGTTCATAGCCTTAACCCGAAAGTTCAGGACCTAATTTGGTTTAAAGACTTTAGACCATAAAGTCTTATTGGAAGCATTTACAAAAACAAGCTAAGATCCTTGGCCAATCGTCTTGTGGGAGTTTGGTGAAATTGATAAATGAAGTTCAAATCCGCTTATTCAGATAGACAAATCTTAGACGGGTCCCATACATTCTATAATGAAGGTCATATCAAATGGTGTCAGTCCAAGAAAAAGCAATCCTAATCTTCAAGGTTGATTTCGAAAAGGCTTATGATTCGGTTCGTGATTTCTTGGATGAATGTTGTCTAAAAAAGTTCGGTTGGCAATAAAGTGGCGCGATTGGATTCAAAAGTGTTTAAGATCTTCGAGGGGTTCCATCATCATAAACGGGAGTCCTACGGAAGAATTTCAATTCTTCAAAGGGCTTAAGCAAGGTGACCCTTTATCTCCGTTCCTTTTTATTTTAATTATGGAGAGCCTACACAATTACAACATATCATTTTCAAAGATGGTTGTGGAACGTCGTTTTATTTAAAGGAATTCATCTAAGTCCTTTGGTGAATCTTTCTCATATGTTCTATGCGGACGATGCGGTGTTTGTGGGTCAATGGTGTGATGATAATATTAATACTCTTGTTCATGTTTTGGAATGCTTCTTTCGAGCTTCGGGATTACGTATCAATATGTCTAAAAGCAAGATATGGGGGTAATGTTGAGATGATAAGATCAAAGTAGCGGCTTCAAAACTCGGTTGTCTAATTCTTAATACGCCGTTTACTTACTTAGGTACAAAAGTGGGAGGCAACATGTCCCGTGTACAAGCTTGGACGGAAATTATTGATAAGGTGAAATCTCGCTTATCCAATTGGAAATTAAAGTCCTTTCAATTGGCGGATAGGCTAGACTTTACTTAAATCCGGTCTTAGGTTCATACCGAATTTCACATGTTCTAACTTTAAAGTCCCTTAACGGTGTTGGAATCGTTCGCTTTATCTATCCGATGCCAGTTTTTTAATGGACATGAGCTCAAAAGTAACAAAATCTTCTTGGGTTAAAGAATGTGTGTTGGCCGGCCAAAAGAAAAAGGTGGTCTTAGGAGTTTCAAGCCTTTTTGCACTTAACAGAGCCTTATTGATGAAATGGTTCTTGGAGAATTTATTCCCATCATGATTTCTTTATGTCTAAGTAATAAATAGCTACATTTAGCGGAGTTGATGGTGAGGTAATTAGAATGTCTCTAATATGGCTAGCAGGTCTTGCGGAGAGATATAATTAATGAATCAGGAAGTGAGAAGATCAAGGTATTAAAATGCGGTGATTTATGTATATTAAAGGTGGGGGGACAATGTCGAACTTACTAACGAAATTCTGGACGATATTTGGATTGGCAGCACGCCTTTGAAGCTCTATTTCCCCAGTATAAATGCTCTTGATAAGATTAAAGAAGCGTCAATCTGTATGAAATAATGAGTCCCAGCCTTGATAATAACTTCCGTCTCACGCATAGAGTATGAAATCGAGCAGTCTCAGTTCAGAAGCTTACGACCTTGCTCATTCCGATCGTCGCTTAATCCGTGTCCTGAAAGATTGGATCTGGTCCTTTAGAGGGATCGGGGGAGTTTTCTGTCGCTTCTATTCAGAGATTTATTGATGATCAACGTCTCTTGACGGTTGATTCTAAAACTCTTTGGATTAAAAGTGTCCCGATTAAGGTGAATATTCTAGCTTGGAAAATCAAATTGGAAGCGCTTCCTACGAGATTCAATATTTCGCGTAGAGGTATTGAGATCGATTCTATCCTTTGTCCTTTGTGATAAGGTGGGGTTAAACAACGAGACATATATTTTTTAGTTGTTGTTTAGTCAGACAAATTGCGCGCAAAATTTGTTCTTGGTGGGATATCGAAATAATCGGGACGTTAACTCTCTCACTGAAATGGTATCAACTGATTGCCTCTTACTCTTCAGTCTAAAGTTTAATATATGATCCAAGTGTATCTTTTTGTGGTTTGGGTGCTATTTGTGTCTTATCGAAACAAACTTCTATTCGACGAGAAAAACCTTCAAAGGCGATTAATTTTAGGATGAGAATGTTGTTCCATATCTTTTTATTGGTGTAAGTTCTAGATGGTAAAGCATCGTTCAGTTGGATGATTGGCTTAAAAAACCCTCTTTTTATTTCTCTGTATTCTAGCTTCTTGCTAGTTTCTTAATAAAATCCGCTGTTCAAAAAAAAATAATAATAGAGTACAACGGTTTTGAACCGTTTTAAAAAATATACACATACATACCACTTGTTACATATAATATAAATATATCACATATTATTGGTATTGTGTATTTAAAGTTGTTATATTTCTTTTTACAACAAGCAAAAGCAAAACAACCGTTCTTTAGACACATATTAAAAAATTTGTGAATTTTACTTTATTATTTTCAGGTAATCATGCTATATCAGAATAATATTTTTTCCGGATAGAAAAACCCAAACTTCATGCCGACACAACAAAATTACCACAAAAAACATCAACAACGAAATCACACACAATAAAAAACCATTACATAAACAAGTTAAACATTAAGATAACAATCTCATACACAAAAATATCAAACTTTCATATCCAAAGTTGTTTTCGACAATAAAATCTCAGTTTTGTGAGACATTAACTTTAAAATTGTGAATCGCCATGTTTATGACGCTTTATGAAATTGTTGGCTCTCTCTTTCTTCTTATAGACATCGGCTTCAACACTTTCAAGAATTTACACCTACAAAATTAAATAAGTTACAAATTATTCAAAGTATATATAAATAGTCCTATGATATCTGCAATACTTTATACACAAAATAACACAAATGAAATGTTTTTGTTTTTGTTTATAAGGCATAACAACATAGAACAAAAACAAATACTAATTCCCTCCGAGACAAACCACAAGGGACGAAAACAAACGAAAAATCAAATGTTTGTTTTTTGTATGACAATATTTAACCACCCTAAATGCACAACATATGCATATAAAAGCAATATATATAACCATAGACAAAAAGTATATAGTAGTTACCCCCACAAGATTGAGTAGAAAGCTTCATACTTTAATTAAGAATTTTACCCCTAAAATGCATATTTTGCCCGAAACTCTGGATAATGTTTTGTTTCAATATGCTATATGGAAGGCATTAAAACTGCTAAGGTTGGGAATGAAAAAATGGAAGATTTGTTTGGTTAAATTGTTGGTTTTGTAGAGGTTCTGGATGAGACGGCGCATAAAAGGAAAAATAAAAGAGAACAAGATGTAGTTAGTAGGGTTTCAGAGAAGCTTTGAAATATTGAATTATCTTTCTATAAAATATTGACTTTTTTTAAAATGGCTAAATTCAACCGTAGAAAATAATATGCTTAAATTATAAAATATTGAGTTTTTTTAAAACTGTGAAATGCAACCGTTGTAAATAACAATACTCCCTCCGTCCCAAAATTATTGTCTCCTGACAAAAAATACACAGTTTAAAAAAAGTGCATTTATTACTGTTTTCTCTTTCTTACTTTTTGACAGAAAGACAGTTTTACCATTAGGTAATTAATTTAAGTCTTCTTTAAAGTTTGTAATAATAATTTCAAACAATGGTAATATAGTAAACTTGATCAAACTTCCATATCTATTTTTAGTAGTGGACAATTAAATTAGGACATACCAAAAAGGAAACATGGACAATAAAAATGGGACGGAAGGAGTATTAAATTATAAAATGTTTAATTCTTTTAAAACTATTCTCTGAAACCGTTTTAAATAACTTGAAGAAATTAAATAGACTAAGCAACCGTTTTAAAAGAAACATCTTATATTACTTTTTTCAAATTAACCGTGATATATAATGTTTTCTAAATTATTTAGTACGGTGTAACTAAAACTCGTTTTAAAAAGTGCGTTGTAAAATGCTCATTCTCTACTAGTGTAACACCCATTGAGTCCGGTAAATCGATCACTAATGATCGATTGATTCTGGATTTTATAACTTGAGCGGGTGGCCTCTGGAAACTACAATTTACGAGATTCGAACTCAAAACCTCTTGTGAGAGTGTGAGACTCTCAAGCCCTAACTTATCGGTAGTATTTGCTTTGGAGCAACCTTTCTAGCTAGGATAGATGCTTATTTCTGCTTCCATTTATTCTCTAGCTAGGATAGATGCAACTCTTATTCCTTAGCCACACGAACCTCCATGCCTTCAGGTGCAAATATGCCTGCTCCATTCGACAGTGTATCTTCATATGACAATGTGTGCATTGATCCATCATCTTAAATAACAAAGCATGGTATCCTCTGTACTATCGCCACAAACTCAGACTTTTTTTGTAACCATGTATTCACACTACCAACAAAACACATAATCGGCTTATCTATGTAGACAGATGGGCCACATTCTTCATTAGCAAATCTCAATTGTGGTCTCTTTTAAAATTCTATAAACAACTTAATTACTACTATATTTGATTCAGTATCATTTTGCCAAGCAAATAATGGACATTTAGAGATAGAATAGATAAGTATAAAATAATGGAGATCTTGAAGTGAATATGTGATTTCAGTATCATTTACGTGTGTTATTTCAGGCTTAAAATTTGTTTTTCGTTTATATTGAAAGAGCCCATGTTTGCCAAAACTGTTTGTTTATATTTAATATGATCGTGATTTCAATAGATCATATTTGTTGGAAAGTTAATCCACAAATCTTTGTTGATTATTTGTCAAGTTAGAAAGTCTACGTATGTATTATGTAATTTAGATTAGAAGTCTGTGTTTTTTAGTAGTTTGGGCCAGCAGGCCAACAAACCGATTAGAAAAAAAAAACGATGTCAGTTTTAGGTTAGAAAAATTGTGTCGTTTACTTTTATTGATAAAGGGACATGTCTGTTGGTTTTATCAGAACCATCACAACCCTTTGAAAAGTGTCGATTCAGCAAGTATAAATAGGCAGGGTTCTGTAACATTCAACATCAAGCAGAAATACAATTGTATCAGATTCTGAAAATCTTTTATTCGCAACATTCAGCATATATACAATTGATTAGATATACACATCAGTTTCTGGAAATTCTTGTTTACTATTTTTGTTTCACGCATACTAGTTCCAAGAGAAGAAGAATCAGAATCTAGAAGACCATTGTACAACATTTGGCATCAGAGCCAGTTCGTCCAGGGAAGAACAAGAGAAAGAAAGGCAGAAAACTTGATTCAGGGAATCAAGTAGGCCAACGATTCAGGGAATCGTTCCAAGAAGAGAGAGCAGCGATTCGGGGAATCGTTCCAAAAGAAAAGAAGGAAGAACAACGATTCAGGGAATTGTTTCCAAAAGAAGGGAGACCAATTGATTTAGGGAATCAATCAAGAGAAAACTGACAAAGAAAATTCGAAAGAAAAAGAGAGAGGAAGAACGCGAGATCAAAGCAGAAGCAGGTTTATTTGGGGATAGGAAAAAGAAAGCAGGGAACAAAAAACGCACAGAAGAAAACCAAATTGAAAGATATGACGGGAGATAAAAACGAAAGGGTCGTTTACAAAGAAATCACCACACAGACATATCAATGCCCGATTTTAAACAACACAAACTACACACTATGGGCTTTAAGAATGAAGAAGATATTGATGGCAAACGGAGTATGGGACTTGATAGAAGGAACGAGTACATCAAAAGAAACTGATATAAAGAGGGACAGTTCTGCGTCGGCATATCTATTTCAAGGGTTACCAGAAGACTTGCTAATGCAAGTTGCGGGATGTGGAACAGCGAAAGAAATCTGGGACTCTCTAAAGTCCAGATTTATTGGCACAGAAGATGTCCAACAGGCACACTCGCAACAACTAAAATCAGAATTTGAGAGACTCGTGATGAAGGAAGATGAATCAATAGATTCATTCGCTGGGAAAATGATGGGAATTATTACAAAGGCTGCTACATGTGGATTAACGTTTGATGAACAAACGAAGGTTCGAAAGGTACTCAATGCTGTACCAGATAAATTTCTGCCAATAGTAGCAACCATTGAAATGATTGTAGACTTTAAAACCGTAAAACTGGAGGAGATCATTGGGAAACTTAAAACCTATGAGGAAAGGATTAAGATGAGAACAGGAAGCCGAGAAGATAATAGCGAGAAGTTGCTGTTCACACGCCATGGGAACTACAGGAATAATGAACGCAACAATATGAACGATAGACGAAGAAATGATAATCTGACACAAGGAAGAGACCAAGAAAGATTCGCAAGAGATAGTAAGAATGAAGATAGCTATGACACGAGGAAAAGAAATTCTGGTGAACAAAACTACCGAAGAGACACTAGAGAAGTAGAATGTTATAATTGTCATGAGTTTGGACACTATGCAAGAGACTGCCCAAAACCAAACCGTAGACAAGAAATATCAAACCTGGTGGAAGAAGACTTAGAACCAACATTACTGATGGTTACATCTCTAGAAGAAACCGATTGAAAGAGAGCAAAGATTAAATAGATTAAGGGGGAATATGTTGGAGTTTAATCTATTTAATCTCATAAGGCTGCAAGAAAAAGAAGAAAAAGACCGGTGGTATTTGCTGGTTTGGGCCGCAGGACCAACAAGCCCAATAGAAGAAAATATGGCAGATATAGACTTAGGGATATAACGATTAGAATAGAGTCACGACTTTTACTTTTTTTCAATTGAAACGTTGTGTCTTTTATGATGGCAACGATTAGACTTGTATATATAGGATAGATTTCTGCAGATTGTATCAATCGAAACAATTCAATTCATATCAATACAAAGAAAGCAGATTAGAAACGTATTACTTGTGTTCTTTTATTCTTTATCAGCAAGTTTTGATTCACGAAGAACAATAAATTGACCCATTCATGAGTTAATGAGTCTAAATCGCCACCTCTATGATTACTGTGTGTGAGAGATTGTTGATCATAGGAAGAAAAAAAAAAGACATACCTTCAAGTAAATATCAATGGCTCTATACATTCCATCCTCAGATAACTTTGCTTGCTCCGGGATATGTTCAGCAACTGTAATAAATTTCACCACCAACAAGTTACGATCAGAAGCTATTTCGGCAAGATAACTCTCCATAAGCTTCCCAACTTTTTCCATGTCACTTTGAGGCGAAGAAACATACTCATCATCACGAGGACCTTCTAATTCATACTCAAGATAATTCATCATCACTCGTTGCACAGTATCCACATCAAATAATGTATCTCCATCAAAATGATAACAAGGAATTAATATATCATCCAAAACCAAGAGTTGAAATAGTGCTTGGATATATATGTAATATAATATTTTAATAATACCATAGTTTTAGTTAGAAATGTACACCACTTTTTTACTAAGCTATCATCCATATTCATCTTCAAAAACTTGCAGTAGATCACCATGAAATGTTATATGTGGATGTATTCCTGCATTATCAACATTGTCAAAAATTATTTATTTTCATATCGTTGTTTCTAGACAATTATATAACTTAATTATATTTGCCCATGTAGAATAAGCTCATTGATGAACTCGTTGTAGTACTGTAATCACTTCTCATTAATGGACCCTCTTCCATAAACAATAACTTCAATAGCTATATCACTTAGAGTGTGTGGTTGTTTTTCTAGATACATATATCTATCACACCTATTAGTCGTAATTACCCTAATCTTTGAAAACATAGCTAAACATACTACACAACTAAAGATACAAACTTGAATTATTACTTCTAAATGATATTAACAAATGTAAAACACAAACCTCCAATTCGAATAAACTTTTAGCCACAACAATCAATAAATTTTCAACTAACTGCGAAACAACAAACAGATATACAAAATCAAATTCGAATTTATCAATTAGCTGCAAAAAAAGAAACTAACAATAAGTACATCTAATTAGTGAATTAAGTCAATCAATTAACTTAAAAAAGAAATTTTTTTTTTGAGCAAATCGAATTATTAGATTATTACCTGAAATTTAACAATCGAACACACACACTAACATTCAAGGTTATAGACGACATAAGTTTTAGGAATTAGGGTTCTAAACTGAGAGATGGGGGTGTACAGATATTTCGGTTAAAGAGGGGAATAAGGAGACAGTGGTTAATCAAAATCGTCGATAGTTGATCAAGTGTTGCTTTAGTTGTTTTAGTTTAGGGTTTTTGTGTATTAATGGTTATGGAAGAAAAAGGATCATGCGAGGAAGTTGGGAAAACAAATGTTTCTTTTCTTTTCTTAACTTACTAGTTATAATACCCGTGCACGCACGGGGTTTTTTCAAAGTTTTTAATTAACGTATTTTTATTTATTAAAAAATAAATATGTTATTTTTTTAAGTTAATGTTTTTAAGGTTTTGGTGAATAATAAAGAGCAAACCTCGCTCTCATCTTACGGTAACTTCTCAGTACCCTAACCTACTACAAAAAACCTAAACCGATTACTACTCTCACGCAGTGGAAGGATAATCGTGGAGACAATCCCACGGTAAGCCTAACGTGCACTTTTTCTTAGTGCGCATTCTCATAATCAAGACTTTATTGATACAGAACCTGAGCCTAAACAGATCCGTATTACACCTAAATCGGGTCTAATCAAGGATGCGTCCAACTTTTGTATCAACAGATTGGCGCCATCCGTGGACCCACACTAAGAACACTGCCAATATCTAGAATGACAAAGCAAAAACTTCACCCAGCGGACCCGCAGAGCGAAAGACAGACAAAGCGCTCTAACTAGATCTCTAAGCACTCCCTGGAAGGCGCCAATGTGTCACAGATCTTGGCTTCACACGATGGACCGTCCTGGTAACAAACGCCGGACACCAACCCGCCACAATCACAAGCACGAAGTTCTACCAGCGTCCACTTTCACCCATCCGCATCCCCAAACGGTACCAGGGACTAATAACACCGAGCCGGCACCACCCCAACACCTTCGAAACAAGGGTCTCCGAGTTAGGGCTACAACCTCACACTAGAAGGGTCGCGACTGAAAATTGGCGCCGAGTGATTTCGTATCTCAAACTACGAGACCATGGTCAGCCCTCAGAAGAGGAAACAAAAAAGAGATCAAGACCAGAGCCTACAGTGCCCTACTAACTTCGGTCCAGAGGACGAAGTATCTCCACCGCGCCACCAAATAGGAAAGGCCGTATAGGATAACCGCGACCTCCTGTAATCGTAGAATCGAAAGAAGTATTAGTGGTACCTCAAACGTGTTAACATTGCCAACATGGCACACATGAAAACAATAACCCCGGCGCATCACGTCCTGATAGCTGGGCAGATCCCGATGTCCACAGCAGCTTGGACAAAGCGCTCCCCGAGTGGAAAGTCCTCCAAGTTCGAACTCCGAGGACATCGCGCAATCGCCGTCAGAAGAGAAAGCACGTCCACAGAAGACACCTCGGATAACTAGGATCGCAGAAATAGGAACAATGGAAATCCAAGAACAAATATCGTTGAAGACCGAAGACGAAGAAATGTCCCTCCATGGCGTCGCCAAAGTAGTAGACCGCATTTACGCGTCGCATTAGCGATATTTCCGAGATAAGAATAGGCGGATGCCTGCTAATGTAAAATACTCATATGGGACAAAGTGAAATCCTGATGACCATCTAAACAACATCGAATCGGCGGCCATATTGAAGACAGCCACAAACCGGTGTGCCAATGTTCAATCACTAGTAGTGAAACAACACTTCGAACTGTTCACAAAACTTCCCCGCAGAATCATTTGATGGGTTTAGGAAGAGTTGCGAAGTGCATTCCGGTTTAAAATTTTACTCAAAGAACATAAGTTCAGAACCCTGTCAGCCTTGCCATGGTAAAGACAAAAAGCGCCAAGGTAAGTCCAACAAGCGCTCTACGAAGAGCCAATAAAAAAGGATGAATGCATACACTCAAAGGCGTGCCCGCCCCGAAATCTCACAGGATCTCATGGTTATGAATGAATAAATCACCCAGAACGAATATCAAAAGGTTAATGATAGGTTCCCCAAACATTTGATAGTATGAATGAAAAAGCACAATGTCCTTCATTCAAGAGAACCGCCGCCGCGGACAGCAAAAAGGCTTACTCACAAAACAAACAGGTCACAGGAAACAGTCCAGGAGATAATCCAGTTACCAGAGAAGCAGTCCGCAACAACAAGATACCACGGTCAGAGGGGCGGCGGTTGAACGACAAGATACACCCCACTGACCATGACCCCAAAGGAGATACACGCAACAGAAGGCGCAAACTCCTCACCCAAAACCACCAACATGCGCACTATCCAAGGAGCACCGAGTGGGAACGATACTGTTGATAACCATAGCAGAAGGGCCATACACCAATGAGATGCGTCTAACTGCGTCAGCAAATTGAGCAAATTTGGTCAGGAGGCACTTGGATCACTTGTTGAAGGAACCAACAAGGAATGGAAAGATAAACAAAGGACGAAGGCTAGAAAAGACCAACTCGAACAAGGCTACACCCATCTCTAAGTTGCAGTCAAGCAGCGAAATACTAAGTAAAAAGTCAGTCAAAAATTTCGCATTTAAAGGATGCATCTCTTTCCCACTTTAACTACTGACAAGCGCAGTAGTGGCACCACTAACCAATCGGAAAAATGCAAGCGGGTCTCGACATCCACCGCAAGTACATTGATGGAGGAGAACTGCAGACATACTTACGAACATTGCTTCCAAAGACAGCGCCCTGAAGTAAAAAGTACAGTAAACCCGCCACTATTACTAAATAAAGGCGGTTATAAAGTAAGGAGACATGGTTAAGAACAAAATCGTCGATATTAACAACTGTTGCTTCATTGTTTTAGTTTAGGGTTTTTGTGATTTATGTTAAGGAGAAGAAAAAGAACTGCGAGGAAGTTGGGAAAAACAAATGTTTTTTTCCTTTTATAGAGACAGAGAAAACCGACTTGGTAGATTCGTAAATGACATAACCTGGGTGGCTTTATGTCCATATAAAATAAGTAGTATTATAGTTGTATGGTGTGATCAGCTAATTTGCCTTTAGTTTTATCTCAACTAAGCAACCTCTATTGTACTTGTACAAACTCTTATTGTAAATGAACGCAATATAGGAGATCAAACGTCTTTTATTTATTTCTCGTTATAGATATGGGAACAACAAGATTACCCTCGCGGATGCTGCGGGTCGTAATTTTTTTCGCGTATTCGAGGCGATTATTGATTTTTAAATTATTTTATTTGTTTATTTTTATTTTTTTCCCGGCCCTCATGTTTAAATTGTTTTTTTTTCCTTAAATTGGCTTACTTTGAGCTCATGTTTAATAGGTTTTTTTTTTGGCTATAAAAAGGGTTTTTTTATATAATATTATGAACATGCTTTTTTATTGTAAATCGTATGAGTTTATTTTTTCAGTCTCATTTTAATATGGCGGTTAATTTTTGCGTTAAAATTTTATTTTTATTTGTTCTATTTTTTATATGCGGGGTTTATTTTTTCGGTCTCATGTTTAATAGTTTGTTTTTTTTATTATATGGGCTTATGTGTTGGCCCTCTGTCGCGGGTATTTTTTTATCTTAAATAATCTCAATATTTTTGTTTTTTTCCTATTTTATGCCACTGTTTTTTTTACAATTGCCTACAAAAAAAAATTTGCCAAATGGCCGCCCAAATGGAGCCCAATGCCGTACTGTTCACAGCTGCCAAAAATGGCAAGTTTTTTTTTATTTTGTGCTGTTTTTATTTTTTAGGAACCTCATTTTTAATATGTGTTTTTTATTTCCTTATATGGCTTATGTGTGGCTTTATTATAAAGGTAATTTTTTGCTATACGGGGTTTTTTTTAATATAAATTTATGGGAACATGGGCTTTAAATGAGAATCGCGCGTTACTGCAGGCCTTTTTTTTTTTTGTATTTGTGCGGGGTTTATTTTTTTTCGTCTCATTTTAATAGTACGTGTTTAATTTTTGCGTAAAATTTTATTTTTATTCTTTTCTAGATTATTTTGCGGTTTATGTTTTTCCGACTCATGTTTGAATAGTTTTGTTTTTTTTATATGGCTTAAGTGTTGGCCTCAAGTCGCGAGTATATTTTTTATCTAATAATCAATATTTTTGAAGTTTTATACTATTTTATCCGAGCGGATTTTTTTTCTTTACATAGCTACAAAAAAAAAAAAAAAAAAAAAAAAAAAAAAAAATATTGCCAAATGGGCCGGCCCAAAATAAGAGCCCATTGGGCCGGGTACTGTAGCAAGCTGCCAAACGGCAGCTTTTCATCCCAAATATAGTATATATAATGCTACTTATACACACGTAAAAATATAATGACAAAAATCAAGTAGTTTCTAGGTCACTATCTTATACCGTGGAACATATAATATTATTATGAACGCAATATAGAGAACCATAGCTCTAAAACATTCATCTCGTAAATTAAACAATTAGTCATGGTAATTGCTACCAATAAAATAGTGGGATCATTGTTTTCCGATAAAGAACTTTACTTGCCAAAATAACAATAAAAAATTTGTAATTTAACATAAACTCATTAATTTCGCTAATAACACGTGACATAATTATTTGACAATATGAATAGTAGGAATTGTTGGATCACTTGTCATCCTACGAGTTTGCTTGCCCGCGCTTCGCTGCGGAATGTTTGGCCGGCGGCGGTTTTGGTTACATGTGTTATGTAAAAAAAAGGTTAACGATCGTTTTCGTAATTTGACACATAGTGCGAGGGGTATTTCATATATATTTGAGGGGCTATATCGTAAATACAAAAAAAAAGGAGTCGGGTCGGACCGGGTCGGACCGGGTCGGGTCAACCCGGCAATTTAAATGCAAGTGTTCCTCCATTATTAGTATGTTTTATATAATAGATTTAGTAAGCTACAGGTATTAACATCATTCTTTTTTTTAAAGATAATTTAACATTTCGTTCTTTATGTTATAAAAGTGTTCAAAACACTTTACTTCCGGTTATTAAAACTAGAGATATGGATCATGTAGAAAAATAATAGATAATCGAGTGAGCGAAATATGGTACCAAACATAACAAATATCGTTTGAATAGTGATGTCTTCCATTGTATTTTGTATCTTTTTACGGTTTGTATCTATGTGTCATGGCTGTTTGTTATCATCTCGGAAAATAAATTGAGATCAACTAGTCTCAAACTACAAATAATGGGAGTTTGATAGTATATCTATGTTATGTTGGATAGACATGTCAATGTGAGTGACAATTACCGGTTTTTTCTTTCTAATAATAGAGTTAGATAGTTATCCCTTATTTTGTTTGTTTTCTCTTTGTTTTTTTAGGGAATCAGACAAGAGGTTGAAAACTAGTCGTATACAATACAACTCACTTAATTGATTTCGTGCGAAGTGAGTGTACGTAGGGTATACCTCTCCGTCTCAAAATTTGGTGTACTCGGTAAAAACACATAGTTTAAAAATGTGCATTTATTATTGTTTTTTTTCTTATTTTTTGAAAGAATGACAATTTTATCTTTAATTAATTGATTAAAGTCTACTTTAAAGCTTTTAATAAAGTCTTCTTAGCTATTACTGTTTTTTTTCTTATTTTTTGACAGAATGACAATTTTATCTTTAGTTAATTGATTAAAGTTTTTCTTAGCCATTACACCTAGCAGCTCACTTAATTGATTTTGTGCGAAGTGATTGTCTAGATTTTTTTACTATGTGCGTTGTCCAACTGTTTATGCCTGAGTATTTACGAAAACCGTACCTCAATGACATTCAAAATTTATACACCGCAAGCATTGATTGTATGCACTGAGAATGGAGAAATTGCCCAAAAGCATGGCATGGGCAATTTGCTAGAGGTCATAAAAAG
>BQNB010112556.1:0-22127 GCA_026074375.1 Tanacetum coccineum | reverse complement strand
ATTTGTGTGTGTCTTTTTCTTGCTAGCTTCTTACTAGCATTTTTTAATAAAATTTCTAATTGCCGTTCAAAAAAAAAAAGCAAAGATGAGCGATTTGGGAGTTCAACAAATCTGTGCAATTTCACGTGAGGCATTATTCGGATTCTGGTTTGTGATCATCAGTTTGTGTTCGGGTAGTTCATGCGGTCTCATTCGTTGTAGGTGTATTGTTTCATGATTGGGTAAATTTTGGTTTACGTTTAGTTGTTCATATTAGTTTGGTTTTGGGTTGATCGAGCCTCGTTGAATTCTCATGTTGGTGCTCAAATCAGTGTTTGCACATTTGGTCATGTTCGAGTGGGATTCAAATGGTTCTGGTTTGTTTGCTCGCGGGATGGATTTGGTGACAAGCTAGTTGTTTTGGGATCGGTTGTTCGTATACATGTGGGTTTTGGGTTTCGATGATGTTCGTGTCTGTTCGTTTCGAGTTTGATTCGGTGCTACTATTGTATCCATTTTCAGTCTCAAGTTGTGTCTCAAAGGTAATTCTTGTGTCGTATTCACATGATAAAATCAGACGATGCACAATGAGTATAATACTAGTTCTTTAGTGTGTTCATTATAGGATCAGCAGAGTTATAAATAAAAACACAATAGTAAATTACAAACTTAATTTTGGGTCAAAATTACATAGTATGTTGTCCTCAGAAGTGTAGTGTGAACAAAAGAATCTAACAATTTGAATTTTGGTTGTAAGCAGCTAAATAGATGTGATTTTCTTATAAGGATACATATAATTAAATATGTTATAAAAATAAAATGAGTACACATGCATGTAGTCAATAACAGGAAGAAGATGCGGACATAAAACTATAAAATTAAATATACTACGTCATCAATTTAGCAAAGTGACAATTTATGAAAGGAGTAAATGTATTCGTAGGACACAATGGGTTAACATAACTTATATACAAGCATATCGGTTGAAGCAGTAACAATGAGTACGGCTAGATGATTATAAAGTTCAAGACAATTACTAATAAGTTGTTTAGTTATTAATTAGTAGTTGGTTAATATTTGTAGATCAAATGCCAAGAAATAAGTTTGGAGTTTGGTTAAGCGTTGGGTTTGGCTAGCTAAGGTACGGATATTCTTGTCATCTACTTGACTTTACTATTACTATGATTAAGTAGTACTTTCGTTTGTTTCGTTATTCGTACAAATATTCTATTCTTTCTTTTAAGGATTCTTATAACATTCGATCCATATCTATTTGCACCTTCAAAATCCCTATTTATGTTTCCCATCCTAGGATTTGATATTCGTTATCCGATTTGATAACTTCGTCGAACCCTTTGAATTCGTTTGATATATGCTTCATTTGACACTGCCATGATATGAGTTTATTCGTATGTTTGATCATGATCTTCTTTGAACATAATATGTTTCGTTTTGATATGTTATGTGAACCCTTTGTTTTGTTCCGATGCCCGAGCTATTAACTAGCCATGGATGTACCATGGCCGCGTCATTGTGGCACCAATAGCGTGACACTATCTGTGGCGGTGTGATCAGTCCATGGCGTCCCCATTTTTGTGTGTGCTCTTTATGCACTTGGCCATATATGATTTGATTTGTAGGGAGCGTATGGATGAATCCTAGGCTAATATGTGTAGGATTTTGATATGATTTGGTGCATGGCTTTGTGTGATGCCAACACCCCATTGCACACTTTGTAGGGTACATTTGGAGTCTGCAGCTCCCATGTACAATTTGATACGGTATGATATGCATTTGATTGTAGGGTCTAAGCATCTGGCATGCTTTAGACATTTGTTTTGAGCTCGGTGGGCATTTCTATATGGTTATTTGGTTATCTGTTTTGTTCAATATATGAAATCTTGCTACCCAGGTTTTGGTGATTACATTTCGCTTACTTATGTATATTTGATCTATTCGTTTTGTTTATAGCTGTTCACTGAGCTTTAGCTTAGCCGCATTTCTTTTCTCCGCGGCAGGTAATAAAAGGAAGTTGGGTTATGAGTGAAGAGTGCTTAGGAGCTCTTAGTGGACCGTATTGATGATAGCTTTCCCCATTTCTTGAGAGTTCTTTAGACTTTGAAGTTGGATTTGTCTTTCGTTTAGACTTTGGAGTTGGATTTATTTTTTCTTAGAAGTCATTATGTACTTGACTATTTAATTTACTTAGTTCTTGGTGAGCTCGTTAAATCATTTTATAAATAAAGTCTTCCGCTTGCGTTTGTGATGCCATAAGTGTGACATTTGACCCGTTCTCGGATGGGGTGTTATTCCTTTGTCATTAGAAGGTTGAGTAAATCAGTTGCTGGTGACCTTCTTATGAGGTTGAGTACAAAACTCTCATAAACTTATATAACTCATTAACAGGGTGTTTGGATTAGCTTATTTTACGGGCTTGTCGTCTTATTAAGATTTACTAAAGCCACTTTTTTAAGCAGATCCAACTTGAGTTTATAATATACTTATGAGCCCATGTTTATAATATCATAAAAGCCATATTTCCAATTTATCATCGATTACCCATTTTGCCACATATATCAGTAGGCATAGCAATAGTTTTACCCATTACTATAGCTTATAATACAGTAAGTAATTTTAGAAAGATAAAGATAAGATGTGCACCTTCGTTGTAAACAGCACCGGAGCCTTCCCTACCGCTATGTGTGACTATGCTCGTACAACCAACGCCACTACCGGTAGAAGTACGTCCGAATGTGACAGTCGTGGTTGAAAAAGATCCAAATATGGCCGATTCTGTTTCAGAACATTAAGATGAAAAACGAAGAAATGTTAGAGAAAAATATAACAAAATAATCAGTAATTAAACGCCATAGAAATTGGATGAACCTCTAACAATGCCACTGTGCGGAGCCGGTCACGTAAGCTTGTGGAATTGAGGAATTACCATGCAAGGAGACGGTTGCTTGCGAGCAAGCAGATCACTGAGGTAAGCCTGTAACAAATAAAGATTCATAAGTCACTTTGAGAAAGAGCATGAGCTGTCAAAAAAAGCAACATGAAGACTCTGGTCACCTTTCAAGTTAAACGTGGGACGACATTCACATGTAGTATAAAAGACCATACCTCAAAAAATTCCAAATTGAATTAGTGGCTAGACTGAACAACCATAAGGAACCTAACTGCAGAACCTGTAGCACACACACATAATGCAACTCAAACACATAAAGCTTAAACTTGCATAGTACACCACCTGATATACAGTACATACCATATCCGACTTGCAGATCCTATATCACACATAAACTTGACGCTCCTCAAGGTATGTTCACCTTTTGTGCATCACCTAATATACAGACCATAAACCTGGTCATAACCTGATTTTTGCTATACTTAAATAGTTTTTTTTAAACTGATCCGTAATGTATGCTCGCCTTTTGTTCGTCACCTGATATACAGTAGAGACTATACATCTGATCATAATCTTATATTTACTACACTTAAATGGTGGGTTTTTTTAAAACTGGTCCGTAATGGTTTTCTATCTAAACACACCTCCTGAACACACAATCTAAACACACCCCCTAAACACCAATCCCATGAACACACACTCATTTTGAAGAATTTACAGAGCAAGATCCAACAAAGCACCAAAAAGCCATACAAATCGGACCAAACTTACACCAAACTAAGCATAAAGTTATAAACCTTTATAGCTTAAAATTAATAAAAAAATTACCAAAACATGAAGAACCTACTGTGTAAAGGGTGTTTTGAATTGCTCTTATCTATTTTTTTTACGGGCGGGTAATTTAAACTTCTCAAGGTTATCTAAGTATGTGTAAGCATTTTCCAGTAACCATGGGTAGGTTGCTGCTAATATTAAAGAGCTTACTTTTTGGTAAGCTACAAATACATTGTAGTAACAAAAAAGTATAAAATCTTATTTACCTTGGATCGCACCACCGCTTGATCCTACACGTCCAATCATCGGTCAAAAAAGAAACAACAGGGCGGCTTTGTTGAAAATGACCGAGACCAACTTGTGGCCTTGTTGCAGCATTGACATCAAACGATCGGATACTAACATGTCGCCTTGTTGCCAACACGCGCCTGTATTCAACCATTTTGTATAGAAATACGTGTTTTAGTAGTCAATAGATCTTATAATCGGTTCTGTTGCATATACAGGATTAAGAGAAGCTACATTCTAATTATTCAGAGTTTGTTTTACATAAAAATCCATAACATAGCAGTATTTCACCAACTAAAATAATTATCCCATTATTATAGTTACAACTGGAATAAGGGATTTTATAATCTTTTTGTAACATGATAAACCAATTACCTTGTCAAACGTACTGGTTTTTTCCGCGTTTCTTTTCTCCATTTCCCCCGTATGCGTGTCTCGGAATCTCTACTTTCAATAATGAACTCTTCTTTCATTTCCTTTTAGAAGTATCCTTAAAACCTAAAGCATAATTGTTTTCAATAATCCAAATTAGTCTTCCAACAATTCTCAAGTTCCACCACAGACTACTCAACTTCTAACCATCTTATTAAGCCGACCAAGTTATTATCTTCAAACATGAGCCGACCAACTAACAATATCTAAACTATGAAATTCATTCAAGCATTTTATCGAACACATGATGTTCATTGAGTTTAATTACGAAACTGAAAAACGGCTATCATTAAAAAATAATCATAGCAACCATCAGTAAAGCCAAAAAGCAAAGCAATGGTCATGGGTAACAACAGATTTCATTAACATGTATACTAAACTAAAACAATTCACAAAAAGTTAACAAAATCATATCATTTTCGATTAATAATAAATAGATCTCTTTCCCTGCAATTGATTAGTATAATTAGGTTTTACAAAACTAAACTAAATAATAGAGCATTGGAATCTCAAACACAAATAATTTATTTACCCGCATCTTTAAACATTTATTGCCCAAAAACTGTTACAAACCTTGAAAGATAGCCAGTTGTAGAGACTCGTGAATACCAAAAACCTTGCAGCTTCAATGATAGGGACTAATGGTAAATGCTAGGCCATTAACACACAAAAGTGAATGAAGAAAAACTGAATAAACGGAAGAAGCTTCAATGAGGGGGCAGATGTAGAGCCTAATCTTGAATACGAATGTTAAATGCTGACAG
Organism: Tanacetum coccineum; assembly: GCA_026074375.1. Taxonomy (NCBI): domain Eukaryota; kingdom Viridiplantae; phylum Streptophyta; class Magnoliopsida; order Asterales; family Asteraceae; genus Tanacetum; species Tanacetum coccineum. The sequence continues at coordinate 16,982 of BQNB010112556.1, read as the reverse complement.
CCAATTGAATGTTTAGAAACTCAATCTTTTATAATATAAGGATGAGTCGAGAAAATAAAGTTGTGTATTGGTGTCTTGAAGGTGTTTATATTATCTTAATAATATTAGTTTAATTACTCGTGTAATATATGAGCTAATATTAATTTATTTTACTTAACGAACTTTATCAAAATTCCAAACTCAACAACAAAGAAAATAAACCATTTTCATGAATTGTCACGGATGCAAATCATTTTATATACCGACGGTTCAGTTTCGAGTTTTATATAACATAATCACGTATCAAACATACACGTTGCAATTGGTATGTTGTAATCAAAGCATATTGTAATAGAATAAAATTTACATAAAAGTGTTCGAAAATATTTTATTTTGGTATTGGATATTTCTCCATAATTGTGTCATAACCTATTTAATGCATTCGTATATTTGTACATTATATATTGTTGATTTATAACGGTAATATTAAGAGTAATTAAATAAGATTTAGTTACCATAATGAAACTATATAGGATATTGTATCTTGATGGGAGATCCAATTTCCTTATGTGATAATGTTTAGGTAATGATTTCATAATCATACTTAAATTAGGAGTTGATCCCTGCTTGACCTCTCTTATAAATAGAAGATTATTCACCTCATAATAAACACACAAAAACACACATCATTATGATCCATCACTAAGAAGAGAGGATTAAGTAGAAGATCTCCAACCTACTTGTGTTTTTCATTCATGATGATCCCATCTCTCGTATCAAGTAAGTTTTAATGTTATGCTTAATGTTATTGATCGTTAATATTATTATGATTACATGTTTCTTAGGATAAATTACTCAATATGTGGCATCGAGCTTGGTTATTATCATAATATGTTACGTCAATTTAAGCAAATAAGACGAGGCTTGTTATTTTAGTCGTTCGGCGAAACTTATTATTTTTAGATCGTAACATAATGGCTATGGCTCTTATATATTAATGGATTGTTCCAGATTTAAAATTTAGATAATAAAAGGAACAAAATAAAGAATGACATATCTTTTGCCATCTAAATTCTAAAGTATGATCATCGTATAATTTGACTTTTTATGATTCTTTATTATTTTGATCTAAAGAATGACATATCTTTTGCCATCTAAAAAATGACATAGCTTTTGCTTGTTCAAATATGCATGGTTAATTTGTTACATCCATGGTGTTCTAAAAGCTTTTATATTCATAAATGTTGGTACTACTGAATTTTTTGTAGTTTCATAAGTTTGAATACTTATATCATGTGAACAATACGTTTTGTTCCAGTGAAGAAAAATATTATTGACTCTCAAGCTTGTCATAAAGTTATGGACAAATTACTCGAGAGTAATTTCGACTTATTAAATTAGTATTTTATATTTCGTTTAATAAGAAAGAAACGTTATAAAATCTTCAACTTTTTGAGTTGTAAACAAATAACTCGAGTGTATTTTCTTTTATTAAGAGACGTGACACTTATTTTGTTACACTTTAAGCCAATATTAGATTTTTATGGATTGGCCAAGAGTGTTCTTTATGGATGTATATTTGACCATCACGTTTGGTTCAACACAAAAAAAAATCTCAATCTTGTCATAACTTGTGGACAATTTAATCAAGAGTATTCTACAGTATGTTTGAGAAAGAAACAGTACATGACTACTAACTTGTTTATAAGTTTTGAACAATGAGTTTTGTAGTGTTTTCTTTCATAATGATTTAATTAGTAAAGGGCATTATTTGACATGTTTGTAATATATTTTAACATGTCTTGTGACTAACTTGATTTTTAAAACTAGTTGTCATGCCCAAAGGAAGGCTACTGGTTAAAACAGTTAAGTGAATGAACGGTCATACTTATGACTACATAATTGTCGAAGTTAGTGTTGGCCCAACGGAAAGCACTTAATCAAAACAATTATGTGAATTAAAGTCATACTAAGTTACATGTTGGTGTGTTCGAGATTGTGGATTAGCCCAACGGATAATCATAATTTTGACCGCCAAATGGTATTTTGGCAAATTAAATAATTAGTTAGCAAATATTTCTGTCAACGGTGATGTATTTTGCTAATTGATTTTGCATAATTAAATATAGAAGTTATTAATGGGTTGTTAATGGAACCAACGAGAAGTTAACAATTACATCAAACTTCTTTTGTGAATCTAATTTTATGGTGTGGTTAGATTCCGATAACTAACATATTCCCTAATAGTTAGTTATACTTTTATGTTAATAATGAGATTATATTCAAATTTAAATAATTAGTTAGCAAATACTTCATCTGCCCAAAGGTAATGTATTTTTGTTGATTGATTTGCATAAATAAATGTAAGAAAATTATTATAATGGGTGTTAATGAAACCAACTAGAAGATAACAATTACATCAAACGTTCTTACTTTGAATCTAATTTTTTGTGTTTGTATAGATTCAAATAACTAACGTATGCCTTATAGTTAGTTATACTTTGATGTTAATAATTTGATATAGTTCTTATTTTGAATAGTCCCTTATATACATAAGTACAAGTCATTTGCTTAGATAACCATTTATAAGTTCTTGTAACCACTAAATATTTAGAACATGTTTAAAAAGGTAAACTAATGTTTACTATGGTCATAAAGAATTTCAACATGCATTATGATACGATCATCTCATACCTCCTACAGTTGATAGAATGACACATCAATGAGGATTAATTAGGATTACAAAAAGATCGGATTGCATGTTTTATGAAGAAAGTTTAATTTTATAAAACCTGATAATAACACGTTTCTCATCATTAAGGTCTACATTTTTATGGTGTTTGTAAGCATTTATGTGATTTCTAAGTTAAAAGGATACAATAATCTCTTATATATTTCATTATGACATTTTTTCTTATTTAGTTTGTTGATGTTTTTTACATCAACTATACTAATAAGTAAAAGGAAAGATATGAAATAAACAATTGTCCATAAAGATGATATCTATAATCTTTATAGCTTACATTATGACCACCAACTTATTTAATTGGTTAATAAAGAGAACTTTATTAAGATAACTAAAGTTTCTCTATATGTGTAGACTAATTAAGTAAAGACACATCTTATGATCTTAAAATATTTCTATAAAGAAACAATGTTTTCGAAAATGTTTATGTTCAAAAGTTTGTTGAAAAGATTTTTCACAAATGTTAAAAGCATGTGTTAAGTGAATAAGAATAATTCTAATGACTTGCTATTTAGAAGGTTATGAATCATTTGTGAGAATGTGTTAAATTTGACATTTAATTTATTAGTTCAATTTTAAGTGTTTTGAATTTAAAAATTATTCATTCTCATATTATTTGGTAGAGGTTCGACTAGTTAAAAACCTCATGATTCGTAAACAATTATCTCATTCATTGATAATAAATAATGCGAAAAATTAAACATTGTGAAAATTGAAGACTATTGGTTTGAATACCTTTAAAATTATTGACATTCTTTGAGAAGTTTTTATTTTATTTTTTTAATTTCAATTATTTTAACAAGTAAAAAAACTCTCTTATAAAGATATGTACATTTTCATGAATGACATTGAAAATAATAACATTTTTTTATCTTGTTAATATTGATGATTATAAAGTGTACTTGATGAGAATCTCTTATGTATTAAGGGGGTGAATTAGGGGGTGAAAGTGTATTATGATAAACACGTTTTATTATTTGCCCCAATCTATATGTCTTATGCGAGGGAAATGAAGTTATAAAATCACTTAAGTAAGCCTTAACCAACTTAATTAAATGGTATTACATAAAGGCGAATGTACCTTAATGAACATGGTACAATGTATGGACTGTGATTTTGTAATAAACATTGCCTATGAACTAAGACATTTAAAGAAACCCTAATAACGTGACGCAAATATCCAATATCTTTATTTACTATCTATTAGGTGGGACTAACAAAGTAATTAGTTTAAAGGTTATTAATTTCTAATCCTATTAAACTATTGTCCTATTTATAGATATTGAATCATTAACCATTAGTTTATAAATCATCCTACATGTTATAAGTAATGGCAAAATCAGTGGGAGTATGTGATTTAAGAGAATTAATAAATTATTTCCAACATCAAGGTACATACAAATGTATTTAAGAACTTGAAATAGTCATTTCATCTCATGATGATAAATCACCACATATATTAATAATTTCATAATGTTTTAAATGATTAGCCATTTTGTAATTCTTTTTTTCTTTTAACAATACCATTATTTGTGACAAGTTAACTTATTGGTGTAAAGTCATTAATTATAAGTTAATTAGAGCAATGATGTTAGGATTAACCTTGTGGGTTGTCTAAGTACTCATAACCCATTATAACGCAAGTTGCTCGGCTAATGTAAACCCAAAAGAAACATCAAATAATAGTATTATAGCTTGTCACATAATGTTGCAATAAAATAATTGTTTTTATAATAAGACATTTTATTTTATAATAAAATTATGTTATAAGTCATTAGTTTAGTAGTTCATCATGTTTAAGAACTATATTATGGAGTTTGTCGTTATATTCCTTAGATGTAACTTGCATAAGATATTTAACCATAAGGTTAGAGGCAAGTATTAGATAAGATATAAACAGAAAACAATCAATTTGATATCTATATTATAGTTGTATGAAAATGGTATATGAAAATTCTATGGTTACATGTATTATAAAATTTGATTGACATATATACCTTAAGACCGGTGGGAGAAAATTGGTCATCATTGTATTATGTGGTGTTGACGTATAGTATGGCCTGACCCATTTATACGGTTATGGGCTTACCCATTTACTACTGCTACTGGGCTAGCGGGTCACGGTCACGGACATTGTCTGGGCCGCGAGCGCTAGAACGTAGCGCCAACACGTGCGCCTTACCGTTAATAACTCCATGAGCTATTTTAGGAAGAGATAATCTATTTAAATAAGAGATATGTTCTACTTATTTAAATAGGTAAGATGATCCCGAAGATATGCCAAATCTTGAAGATATCAAATGAATCTTGGGCCTAAAGATAAGGAAACCCTAACGACACGTAGCCTATAAATATAATACAATTAACATTGATGCAAGGACACACTTTGACACATAATATAAACAACAATAACACATTACACACATTATAATCATGATCACTTCATGACTTATAACCCTAATCGTTCCTCATTTAACACTCTCTCAATCGATTACTTACTCCTCAACGACGCCAGAACTAATTGTGGGGTCCGTCCCCACGATAAGTTTAACGGTATTTTATTCATTGTGCAGGGTTTCTCAACAAATTCACTTGGTACAAGAACAAGGCACTCCATACCCGAATAGACCGCCTATTTTGGCCAGTATACGATCCACGAGATACAACTTTTGTATCAACAAGTTGGCGCCATCCGTGGGACACGAATATATTATGATTCGTGTTCTCATATTGCCGAAAAGCAAAAAAATCAGTTTCTAAAGTCGGTAACTCTGAAACCTTAGTATTTTGTGTTTTTCATTCATTACATTCTGCCATGCATAAAACTTGAAGTCAATTGTGAATCAAACTCTTTAAACACGTAGATATCTTTTGAAGTCTTTAAATGTGTAGATATCTCTTTCCTTATTTGGAAGTAATACGTAGATACCTTTTTTAAACTTCGACTCATCCGTGGGATAAAGGACATATGTTTTTCAAAAGCATTATCTTTTTCCTTATTATATAAATCAATTTAATTTTTGTTCAAATTATATGAGTAAACTCGTATAATATATAAAAAAATAAGTCCTATTTTTTTAATGTCACTTTAAATTATTATTTAATTGTTGTTCCGGACACATTAGTCGTAATATTACGCATGACTAAGTCATACAATTACGCATTAACCAGTCGTAACATTACGGATGTTTTCCGCGCTATATTAATAATAAGCTTCATTCTCCGTGGTCATATATGCATCTTGATGTTAATCCATTTTTCTAATAAACTCCATGTTTTAACACATGGTTGAGAAACCTTTATAATAAACTCCAAGTTCTAAAAGGTCCTCTATTCATTTTAAACACAATTTATTAAGTTTAACGCTACTAAATAAAATACTACTACGTTATTTCTAGATAAAAAATATGTGTAGTTGCGCTTGCATGAACAGGGATCGCAGCCCCTATAATAAGACTATTCATGGTATCTAGAAACCGTGACCTCGGCCCCACGGCCACGCACTCAACTATACTGGGGCACAGATGACGTATATTAACGCCTCCAGCCTGGAAAAATTGCAAAGGCCTACTATGTTAAGGAAGCAAGTGTTTTCAGTTTCGTTTATTCTTGGTAGTCTAGTAACCGTGACCTCGGCAATGCCCACGGCCACGCCTACTCGGCCACGGCCACAGTCACGCCTACTAGACTGGGGGGAACATGTTTGACTATTTATGGCCCTGACCCATTTAAAACGGTTATGGTTTACCCCCATTTACAACTCTACTCATCAGGCCTGAGGCCGGCGCGGTCCACAGACACTGTCTGGGCCGCGGGCGCTAGAACATATCGCCAACACGTGCGCCTTACCGTTAATAACTCCATGAGCTATTTTAGGAAGAGATGATCTATTTAAATAAGAGATATGTTCTACTTATTTAAATAGGTAAGATGATCCCGAAATATGCCAAATAAAAAGATTTCAAATGAATCTTGGCCTAAGATAAGAAAAACCCATACGGTACGTATCAATAAATATAATACAATTATCATTGATGCAGGGACACACTTTGACACATAATATATACAACAATAACACATTACACACATTATAATCATGATCACTTCATGACTTATAACCCTAATCGTTCTCGATTACTCTCTCTCAAATCGATTACTTACTCTCACGCCAGAGTCTAATCGTGGGGTCCATCCCCATGCTAAAGTTAACGGTGTTTTATTCATTGTGTAGGGTTCCTCAACAAATTCACTTGGTACAAGAACAAGGCGCTCCATACCCGAATAGCCGCCTATTCGGCCAGTGATGATCCTAATCGAACTTTGATCAACTGTGGTAAGATAATTCTACAACAATGAATGACAAAACTAAGGTTTTATGAATTTGAAAGATTGTTTGCAATAACTTAAGATCTAAAAGATGTCATAACATCATAGACATCATAATGTGTACTATGGGTCTACAAAGAACATTATGGCTGTTCAAAACACCTTCTAATGTTTAAACTTCTTGATAAATAACTTTTACTCCCCATAAATTGTATATATTTGTTAAAGTCAATTGTGGGTCATAAGATAAGTTTAATAAAAACGTGCGTTAATCATTTCAAAAAGAATAACCATAATTAACTTGTATACATCATTCTCCTTTGTTTTATTTGTAAGGACTGTTATATATCACACAATCATTTCAATGTACGACTATATCAATTTGTTAAATATGACCCATAGTAAATAATATATGTCCAAATTATTTATTCGAGCCTAAGGGGACGCACACGTTAATACGTAAACAATGTTTAAATAGTGTATTAATAAACGACCATTAAAAGTAATTAACGATAAACATTAGTAATTAAAAGTTAAGGGACTAATGTGAAAATCAGGAAAAAGGAAAGTAAGGGATTCCCCTTCCTTTCCATTGGGCCGGCCGAAACCCCCTCCCATATGGGTTTGGGATTTCTTTCTTAACCTATAAGATATGTAGCCTATATAAGGAGGTCTTGAGGTTGATTATGGGAGATGTGTTTTGTGAAAAATCCCTAAATCTCTCCCTCTCTTCCCTCTTGCTATTCGGCCAAAAACCAACACCCTTTAGGGTTTGGTTTTCTCCCTTTTCTCAATCGTATTACTCTATCACTTTGGTGTTAGCTCGCGTGTTGATTAGATTCAAGAGTTGCGGTGTTCGTTTACTTAAACACTATTAGTACTAGCATACTTCATTGTTTGCCTAGTAACTTACTGTGTTGCAAGCTTTAGAGAGGATCTTACTTTAATCTAGAGGTTTCACTGGTTTTTATTATACACAACCCCTATACAGAAGAAACGTGGAAAACTGTTACCTTTAAAACGTTATCGATTCGAGCTAAAAGGTAAACATCTTCTATCCTTGTTAACTAATGTGTTCTACATGTGATCTTTAATTCCGCTGCGTACTCGTGTTAATTAAATTGGTTAATTAGATCTTAAAACCCAACAGTGGCATCATGAGCCATCGTGTAGAATCTTTAATTACAAGGAATAAAATTGGACAAATTATGGTTTCGTGATTAATTTTAATGCCCCGTTGGGCGTTTTATGTTAAAAAGATTTGATCTTGATGGTTAATAAAATTAATTAAACGAGATCTAGGTTGTATGCAATTTTATATATAACTTGAAGTATTAATTGTTAATTGTTTTAAGTTTTGTTAAATTGTTAAAGAAGATCCATGATAAAATCATGCAAATTTATCATGGATTGATATTAGATATTTAAATCTTGTTAATTTGTTAAAAAGACTTGGTTTAAATATGATTAAGATTCACATAACATTAAATATTTTCTTAATTGATAAGATCCATGATTCAAGAATTCGGGAAGACCCTTATTATTGAATCAATGAGGCCTAAAATAGTTAAAAGGTTTTATATGCTATGTGGTATTTATTTATATAAGGCTTACGTAATCGAGTATATCGATGCATATGACCGGAGTTTATAGGACGAAGGAGCCTTAATAAGTTTTGCAAAGTTATAATTTATAGATAATAATGATCATATTAATTTTTTCATGCCTAATTGTTTAAGTGTGTTTAAATAAATGTTATTTAGTTTAGTTGATGTTTATTTGTTTTATTTTAAGTTCTTGACTTGTGAGAAGATAAAAAGGTTTTTCAGAAAATAAAATTAAACATGACTAATGATTATCGAAATAAGATTTATTATGAACTATCTAATGCAAAAAGTCAAAAGTGGATTCGTCTTACATCCGATATAAAATCTTCCATGACTAGACTAGCAATTTATAGTTCATATTGTGTTTCAAAAATTAAAGTTTTTGTTTGATTAAAGCTAGACGCTATGGACGCATGGGAAGTACGGCTCATCCACTAGAATAAACTATAAGAGAAGTTTAAGGCGGAGTGGTCAACATTCCTAAATAATTCAGGTTTTCAATACGCTTCGGGCTGACCTGATTCTCCGCTTCTTTGCACGTTCGATTGGAGTTACTGTGAACCATGGCATATCACTACAGTGTTATTTGTTTTAAAAAACGCATAACTCTCTAAATTTGGAAACACGTTGAATCATCAATTTTAAGGTCTCACTATTTATGTAATAAGATAACTATGAAAAAAAGTGATAGCCGTAAAAACTAACTAAATTTAGGGTTAAGTTATTATCAAAAACTAATGATATGTAGATTATGGATCTTCTGAGTCAATATAACACCAAAAAAAATACCCTTTTTCAACTAAGTTTGAATTGCCTATCCAATTTATAAAAACACTTGAAGATGCTCTTTACCTATGCGTGATATGTGTAAGATTTGCCATCACCAAGGGTAATTATCAACGCTTTTCCAGATTAAGGACTGAGTGGTTACATAATTACTGTTTTAAATTGGACACTTAGCATAGTTGAGGTTAGACCTGTAACGACGCTCAATAGAGGATGAAACATCTTACTAGATATTATGTAAAAAGTAAGTCCCATATGGGTTTTAAAATTGTCAATAGATATGAATTATCAATCATTGAATACCTTTGAATGCACCAATCACTAGCAAGATCGACTGATGTGGAGGGGTATGTCAAGTTGGGTCCTAACCTTAAAAATTAATTTAACTTTCTATAAACAAGGGGTAGAATAATTTTCCTTCAAGGAGTATTACAAAAAATACTATCTGTAACTTTAAATATTTTTGTAATGCACTACCTTTCCTAAAACATAAACCATTCGCTTTCAGGTCGAAGTTTGAAAATATTCGGAAACAATTTCAATGACCATTTCGACACTTAAGTAAGAATTGAATTAAAAAGGAAACATTTTGTCATTGAACAACCTATATTCCCATGCTTCACATACCGATACTGGAGTACATGCGTAGTGGAATGCCGTATATATTCAATAATGAGGTGGCTTGTCTTTGCTCGAATATGACTCCTAAACTTAAAGATAATTCCAAAAAATCCTCGCGTTAAATGAAAAATCAGGAGCCTTAAATCCATGTTTTGAACACAAGCAGTAGTGGATTGGTTTGACCTGATCCAACTTTCCATGGTTGCCAAACAAAGGATAGGGAAAACCATTGGCCCATATGTCCATTAGATGAAGAATTATGTGGATTTGAAATGTCTTGATTATGTGCTCCCACAAGAGCTTAGTATTGGTTTAATCTTGAATGGCCTCACTACAATAAGCATAACACGGGGAAGACAGTTGGTGAACTACATGCTATTCTCATTGAGTATGCATAGGGTTTACCTAAAAAGGCTGAAACACCATAAGTAATAATGATTAAAGGTGATTAAATCCAGAAATCCAATAAGAAATCGCTTAATGCAAAAGGCTAGAATAAGGTTAAAGGAAAGGGAAAGGATAAGAAGGTTTATGTCCCTAAGCCTAAAAACCCTAAGCCTACTGCTATGGAGCGCCAAGCTAAGGATGATACCTTCCACCACTAAGGAGGTAGGACATTGGAAAAGGAACTGTCCTGTTTACCTTGCTGAGTTGATTAAGAAGAAGAAGCAAGTTGGCACTGCCAGTTCTTCAAATGTCTTCATAATAGAATTATTTTCTTTTCCAACTAAATCCTGGGTGTATGACACTATTTGTGGTACTTATATTTGTAACACAAAACATGGTCTTGGAGGAGTAAGAAAGCTAAAACAAGTAGAAGCTATTGGAAGTTTTGACTTAGTTTTAACTAATGACCTTGTAATTTGTTTAGACAATTGTCATTATGACACCTATCTATAACTAGAGGTTGGTTTGTTTCATTTGAATCATGATTGGTATCAAATGGATTGTCCCATTGTTTTACGGATTTTGGTATTTCAGTTTCTAAGAACAATGTGTTTTATTTTAATGCTATTCCCAGTAATGGTATTTTATGAAATTGATTAGCATGATCTTTACCAAACTTTCATTCTATATATAATGTTAGCAACAACAAGAGTCAAGCGCGACTGTAGTACTATACTTATCTATGTCAACTGACTGTCTTTGCTCATATAAACAAGAAACGTATAAACAGCTGCAATAAGATGGCTGTTAAAGTCAAACGAGTATCGAATCTTTTGATAAATGCGAATCTTGTTTATCAGGCAAGATGACAAAGAAACCTTTTCCTCATAGTAACAAACAGTAACAGATCTTCTTGGAATAAAAACATACTGACAGATGTGGTCCACATAGATATGTGGCCAAACAAGGTGCTAGCTACTTCATTACATTCACATGATGATTATAGTCGTTATGGTTATGTTTATCTACTTAAACATAAACATGAATCTTGAAACATTCAAAGTGTTTAAAAATGAAGTTAAAATCAACGTCGGAAGACCATTAAGCAATACGATCAATCGGGTGGCGAATACATAAGCCAAAGATTAAAGATTATCTAAAACCAACAGGAATTGTTCAACAACTTAATCCTCCATACACAACAAACCACAACATAACGAGTGTCTGAGCGGAATACCGTACTCTATAGAGTATTGTACAATCTATGAAGAAACTTACAACATTGCCTTTATCCTTTTAGGGATTATGCTCTAAGAGTCTGCAACAACGCATTCTCAATGGTTCCATACAAAAAGTTGACAAAACACCATAGAACTGAGGTATGAAAAGTCCAAACTTGTCTTACTTAAAAGTTTGGGGATGGAGGCCTAGTGAAGAGAGATACGCTTGACAAACTCGAACAAAGATCTTTAAGTGTATCTTCATGATACCAAAGGAAACGATGGGGTTACATTTCTACTTCCCACCTAAAAACAAATTTGTAGCAAGGTATCTGAATTCTTTAAGAAACGTCCTCATAAAGTCAAGAAACGTAGGGGCCGGTAGATCTTGAAGAAATTCAAGAAGAAGAAGATACAACACCTTCTGAAATCACTAGCAAGATTCCTCAAGAGGTGGAAGGTATTGAACCACCACAACCACCACAAGAGGAAGAGATTCCAATTCGTAGGTCCGAAAGGACACGTTGAGCTCCAAACCGCTTATGTATAAATGTAGAGGTGGAGGAGTATGGTCTAGGGGATCTTAATGAACCCACTAGATATAAAGCCGCAATGTTAGATTCAGAATCTAATAAGTGGATCGATGCTATGAATGCGGAAATACAATCCATGATGGACAATATGGTATGGGTCCTGGTCGATCTTCCTCATGGTTGTAAGACCGTTGGGAGTAAGTGGCTTTTTAAGAAAAAGACCGACATGGATGGTATTATACACGTCTATAAATCTCGTCTTGTAGCAAAGGGTTATACTCAACTCTACGGGGTTGATTATGAAGAAACTTTCTCACCCGTCGCTGACATTAGAGCTATTAGAATTCCCATATCTATATTAGTTGGGATTAACTAGTTTAAGGGTTACTAATTTCTAATCCTATTAAACTACTATCTAATTTAAAGATATTGAATCATTGACTATTGGTTTATAGATCGCCTAACATGTTATAAGTAATGGCAAAATCAGTGGGAGTATATGGTCTAAGAGAATTAATAAATGATTCTACTTTCAAGGTACATACAAATGTATTTAAGAACTTGAAGTAGTCATTTCATCTCATGACAATAAATCACCACATATATTAATAATCTCATAATGTTTTAAATGATTAGTCATTTTGTAATTCTTATTTTCTTTTAACAATACCATTATTTGTGACAAGTTAACTTATTAGCGTAAAGTCATTAATTATAAGTTAACTTATTTTATTCAATTGATGTTATTTACTTGCGGGTTGTCTAAGTACTCATAACCCATTATAATGCAAGTTTGGTCTACTAATCTATACTACATATAAAACAAATTAGTATCTCTTTTTTCATTCAATGCAAAATTAAGTAATACAAGTATTAATGCACATTGTACAATCTGTAATGCAAACAACAAATAATTAAAATTCAATAATACAAACATTCATTAAATTAACCAATGCACAAATACATACTTATTAACCGATCAACACATTTAATGTTATTCTTAAAACACCCATTATTAATTAATGTAATTTTTAATTCACCCCTAAAATAAAAAGTACATGTTATTATACACATTGTACAAACTAATAAAACACACAAAACTTTATACAATTTATATGTTAATACATATAGTTTTGAAAGCCGGACCGGACTGGTCCAACGGGTTCAATCGGGAACATGAGTGGTCACCGGTTCGGCTAGCATATAAAAGCCGTCTGAAAACGAACCGGAGAGAACCGGTCATAACCTATAAAAATGGTGAACTGGGTCTGATCGGGATCATTTTTCTTTTGTTTTTCTCCGATTAATCATAGGGTACCCGTCGCCGCAACGCGCGGATACCCTGCTAGTGTAAACCCAAAAGAAACATCATATAATATTATTATATCTTGTCACATAATGTTGCATTAAGAGAACTATTTTTATAATAAGACATCTTATTGTCACATATGGACTGTATTGTTATATTCTTCAACTGTAACTTGCATAAGATATCTAACCATAAAGTAGGTTGGAGGCAAGTATTAGATGAGATATAAATAAAAAACAATCAATTTGATGTCTATATTATGGTTGTTTGAAAATGGTATATGAATATTCTATGGTTATATGTATTATTAAATTGATTGACATATATATCTTAAGATCAGTGGGAGCAAATTTGGTTATCATTGTATTATGTGGTAAGATAATTCTACAACAATGAATGACTAAACTAAGTTTTTATGATTTTAAAAGATTGTTTCAATCACTTAAGATCTAAAAGATGTCATAACATCATAGACATCATAATGTGTACTATGGGTCTAAAAAGAACATTATGACCGTTCTAAACACCTTCTAATGTTTGAACTTCTTGATATATGAAATTTACTCCCTATCAGTTGTATATATTGTTAAAGTCAATTTTGTGGTGTCATAAGATAAGTTTTAAATTAAGACTTGCGTTAATCGTTTCAAAGAAGAATAACCATAAATTATTTGGTTACTTACATTCTACTTTGTTCATTGGACTATTATATCTTTCTCACGATGCATTTTCGTGTTTCGACTATATCATTTTTTAAGGTGTTATTGATAATTTTCTTAGTAACACAAATATCAGTATTTTATATCTCAACACCAAGTATGTTAAACAGGGCCGGCTTTGAGGGTGTGCAAAGTGGGCGACCGCACAGGGCCCCAAAAATTTTAGGGGCACCAAAATTTATCCCGTTAACAATTATATGCATTATTTCTTAAAAACGATGACACTTTATATATAACGTTTCTTATCGCAGGGTCTCATTATGTAATTTCGCTCAGGGCCTTTAAAATTTTCATAAATTTAGAGACGGCCCTGATGTTAAAGGTTAAGAGAAGGTTGAAGAACATTGTCATCAAATATATTTGTATACTGACGTAATGTATTATGTTACTTATGATAGGTTTATCACCCAAACTCTTTTTCGAGTATAACTACCGGTATGAGATTATTTGATAACCTTACAATTAAGGATCCTACTTATATTCTTCACATTATTTTAAAGGTTTGCTACAAGGTTGTCAGGATCGGGATCTTACTTAGGATCGTTTTTGGCTTTGCAAGATCGTAATCGTAGGATCGGATCAGGATCGTAAGATCCTATGAAAACATATATATTTTTGTATAAGGTTATTTTTTATATTTCTATATGTTTTTATATAATATTTTATATGATGAGCATTTACATATATCCCCAAAACACTTTAATATTTACATTTTTTATCTAAACATTCTTTAATAGCATTTTACATCATGCATTGATAACTTGTGTTTTAGAGAAATATTTAATTTTTCAAATTTTATTGGGTATATATGAAATTCCCCCTTATATGATAAACGAATCTAAATGGATGATAAAAGAAAAATGTTATATGTTTAAGTACCATGGTAATAGAACATTAGATATATTGTAATACATACTTGCACAAAGTTCATTCATGTTTCAATCGATAAATGAATGATATGGATAAAAAAAGATACTACATACGTGCACCTACTTCATGTTTCAATCGTTAAACGATTATGGATAGAAAAAAATATGAAATCGTCTTGATGAAAATTTATAAATCTTAGCCTAAATTACCAAAAGTCCAAAATAAGATCATTCTACGATCCTACACGATCCGATCCGATCCTACGATCCTGATACGATCCTACTTGAATTGCGATCTTGATACGATCCTGATCGTTTTTTGTGTGTGGGATCGTAGGATCGTACGATCCTACGATCAGGATCGCGATTTTGACAACCTTGGTTTGCTATTCTCATTATTGTGCGCATTTTGAGATCTTATGAGTAAACAACTTATGATGGATCATGTGAATGGTTTTATTTTATTACCATCATGTTTCTTTTTCCATTCATATTCATTATGGCTTATGATAATCATTCTTCATTTAGAAGAGCTAATTGTATAATCGATAGGGGTCCTGCATTAATGGTGATGCAAGTGATTATGCTGTTTTGCATTAGTAATTTTACTTGATCGTGATGAACTTATTAAATCAACAACTTGGCCAATATTAACTAGTACAAAGCATAAATAGGTATACGGCCAAGTGGGAGAATGTTAGAAAATATCATATTTTGGTATTGGATATTTCTCCATAATTGTGCCCCAACCTATTTAATGCATTAGTATATTTGTACATTATATATTGTTGATTTATAACGATAATATTAAGAGTAATTAAATAATATTTAGTTACCATAATGAAACTCTATAGGATATTGTATCTTGATAGGAGATCCAATTTCCTTATGTGATAATGTTTAGGTAATGAATTATGGTAATGATTATTCACCTCATAATAAACACATAATAAACACACAAACACACACATATATTATGATCCATCACTAAGAAGAGAGGATTAAGTAGAAGATCTTCAACCTACTTGTGTTATTCATTCATGATGATCTCATCTCTCGTATCAAGTAAGTTTTAATGTTATGCTTAATGTTATTGACGTTCATATTATAATTATATGTTTCTTGGGGTAAATTAATCAATAAAAAGTCCTTCGTTAACTTACCACATTAAATAAACAGTCTATAATATGAGGTATTATCGATCCCATTACATCTTATCGATTCCATTTACACTATTTATTTCATAACGTCGTTTATTTCATTCATTTAACATTTCATACAGTCTTACCAAGCGAATCCACAATACGGTTGACGAATGCCAGTGATCATTTAAATAGATAGTATACAAAATGTGAAGCAACACCAATAAATGGTCCTTGAGCCTTCTTATATCACATTCATAAAGACTGTAAAACCAATAAATCAATGAAAGTAACTAAGGAAAATATGTCCAACGGTTATATCATAAACAGCTTGTTACCAAATTATTTACACCATCAGACATGAATTGCTTTCATTCATTACAAATATATACTCTTAACAAAAGAGTTCTTCAAATGCAAATATCTTAACATACCATACCATAAACAGCTTGTTACCAAAAGAGTTCTTTGTGTTCAGTCTAGGGGTGTGCACGATTCGGTTTGGGTCGGTTAACCGAACCGAAATATTCGGTTTTTATAAAACCAAAACCGCTCGGTTTTTGGCGATTCGGTTTTTCTGGTTTTTCGGTTTGATTCACTACAAGAAAAAATGCTTTTAGTGACGAATTTTTTTTATCACAAACGGTACTAATCTCGTCACCAAACGTGATTAGTGACCAAATACTGGGTCACTAAAGGTCCGTAACTAATTACAATTGGAGACCAAATGCAGTTTCG
>BQNB010112554.1:9155-22127 GCA_026074375.1 Tanacetum coccineum | reverse complement strand
AATGACGGAATAGACACATATGACTGCAATCAAACCTTAACTCGAACAAGCTAAAGGCATCAATTATCTTAGGTACCAAAGGTGGATACCCGAATATCTTATAGGCTTAGAATTCTCACAATTTAGTGGACTAGGTTATGCTAACTATAATGTTAATCCGTTTGGATTTGCCTTACTAAGAGCATTTAAAATTTTAAAAAAACACATGTATTAATTTTTGAGAAAAAATATCAGTTGGAAAATTTTTTGGCAAGGAAAATATAGAGGGATATGATTAATTTTTCCTATTTGGCTCCCCTCCACACTTAAGTTGCCCTCAATGTGATAACTGATAATAGAGATAAAATAGGGAAAATTAAGGAAAAACGGTACTTCCCGGGGCATAAGGAAATGTATAGCTACGAGAGAGCTATTCTTGAGCATACTTCATAATTTTCCGTATCTTTAAGCTAAAGTACCTGCATAAAAGTAAACAAAAAGCACACAAAAAGAAAATATTTTTGTTTTTTTAGAAAATAAATAAAGTATATTAGCAGAAGAATGGAGGAGGGACTCCTCCACACTTAAGTGAAGCACGGGTTGCCTCCCGAGAAACGCTTAATTTTTAATAGTCTTTAGCTAGACTCGTACTTCGTGAGTCATTCTTTTAGGAAAAAGGGAGTTACTGCTTCCCTTGGGTCATTATCTTCTTCATGATATAGTTTAAGTCGATGGCCATTGACTATGAACGTCTTTCCATCTTTTCCATAGAGTTCAACTTATCCGGATGGATATTGATGTTTCACTACATAAGGTCCTAACCATCGAGATCTGAGTTTCGGTTGTTTAAATTTGTACTTCGAGTGAAATAGCAGAACTTTGTTTCCTTGTTTGAATTCTTTTCTCATTCTTAATTTTATGTCGTGCCAGACTTTGGTTCTTGCTTTGTATAGTCGAGAGTTTTCATATGCTTGATGTCTAAGTTCATCTGATTCGTGTAACTGAAACATTCTTTTCTCACCAGCAGCGATGAGATCTGGATTGCAATTCTTCAGAGCCCAGTATGCACGGTGTTCAATTTCAAATGGCAAGTGGCAGTTTTTTCCATATATAAGCTCGTACGGTGTGGTACCGGTAGGTGTTTTGTAGGTAGTGCGAAAAGCCCACAGAGCGTCATCAAGTTTTCTTGACCAAATAGCAGGATTGTCTTTAACAGTTTTTTCAAGAATTCTTTTAAGAGCTCTGTTCGTGTTTTCAACTTGACCACTAGTTTGAGGATGATATGATGTGGAGAAACGGTGGTTAACTCCATATCTTTTCATTGTTTTTTCCATTATTTTGTTGCAGAAGTGAGTTCCTCTGTCGCTGATTAGAGCTTTGGGCATTCCGAAACGGCAGAATAGTTTCTTTAGAAAAGTGATAACTACTCGGGCATCATTGGTTGGTAAAGCCTGAGCTTCGGCCCATTTAGATACGTAATCGACAGCTACAAGAATGTATTCAAACTTATATGATTTCGGGAACGGTCCCATAAAGTCAATACCCCATATATCAAAAATTTCACATACTTGAATGTTGTTTAAGGGCATCTCATCACGTTTCGATATATTTCCTGTCTTTTGGCATGCTTCGCATAGGCGAACTAGAGTATGAGCTTCTTTGATGATTGTTGGCCAGTAGAATCCTGAATCTAGGACCTTTTTAGCAGTTACGTTGGGTCCATAATGTCCACCGGTTGGTCCGTGGTGACATTGATCTAAAATGGTTCGGGTTTCTGGTCCAGATATACAGCGTCTGATCATACCGTCAGAACATACTTTGAAAAGGTAAGGTTCTTCCCAAAAGTAATGTTTGAGGTCAGAGAAGAATTTATTCTTTTGTTGATACGTCATCCCTTTTGGTATAATATCAGCTACCAAGTAGTTTGCAAAGTCTGCGAACCAAGGTTCATCTTTGGTATTAATTTCCATAAGAGTTTCTCCAGGAAAGTTATCATCGACTTCACTGTCATCGCTTATTTTGTCATTTTTGATTCGGGTCAAATGGTCTGCAGCAACATTTTTTGTTCCTTTTCTATCCTTGATTTCTATGTCAAATTCTTGTAAGAGTAATATCCATCAAATAAGGCTTGGTTTAGCATCTTGTTTCTTGAATAAGTGCTTAAGAGCTGAATGATCAGTGTGAACAATAGTTTTTGATAGAATAAGATAGGATCTGAATTTATCGAATGCAAAAACTACAGCCATAAGCTCTTTTTCGGTTACGGCGTATTTTTGTTGACTGGTTAAGGTTTTGCTTGATCAGGAAAATAGATTCGGGGTGGAAATTTTTACATCTTTTTGACCTAACCACCGCTCCAACTAACTTGCGAAATCACTGCATCACACATAAATTCAAACGAAAGATCCATTTGGCTTACGATCACAGGCGCATGTGAT
Organism: Tanacetum coccineum; assembly: GCA_026074375.1. Taxonomy (NCBI): domain Eukaryota; kingdom Viridiplantae; phylum Streptophyta; class Magnoliopsida; order Asterales; family Asteraceae; genus Tanacetum; species Tanacetum coccineum. The sequence continues at coordinate 19,710 of BQNB010112554.1, read as the reverse complement.
TTCTCCCATCAATAATTTGAATGCTTTTGACATCATCGTTTAATTCAAATGGATTATCTTTTCAAGTAGCTTAGATAAGAGGTCGAGTAATTTTGAGAAATCTTTTATGAATCTTCGGTAAAAACCACATAGTTCAAGAAAGCTTCTAACACCTTTGATATTAGTAAGGGGCGGAAGTTTTGAGATTACATTGATTTTTGCTTTGTCGACTTCAAGTCCTGTGTTAGACACCTTGTGTCCAAGCATAATTCCTTCTTTGACCATGAAGTGACATTTTTCCCAATTTAGGACCAGATGAGCATCTTTACAACGTTGGAGCATTTTATCGAGATTGTTTAGGCATATGTCGAAAGAGTTTCCAAAGACGGAGAAATCGTCCATGAATACTTCAACTTATTCTTCGATCATATCGTGAAAGATTGCCAACATGCACCTTTGGAATGTAGTATAGGCCGAAAGGCATTCGCCTATAAGCGTATGTTCCGAAAGGACATGTGAATGTTATTTTCTCTTGATCATTAGGATCGACAGGAATTTAAAAATATCCAGAAAAACCATCGAGGAAACAGAAATATTTATTTCCTACGAGTCTTACTAACATTTAATCCATAAACGGCAAAGGGAAATGATCTTTTGTCGGTTTACTTTCATTGAGTTACGGATAATCGATTGCAACATCCCTCGCCAACACCGTAAGCGGTCTTGTTGGTCGACAACTTCATGCTTTTCGTTGTGATGACAACTGATCTCTAGCGCTCTCTGTCGCGTTTCTTTGGGTACACAGTGAATAGGATTAACCCAAGGACTATCGGCAATTGGATAAATAATACCGGTATCTAATGGTTTTACGATTTCTTTCTTAACAACTTCTTGCATATTTAGATTTAACCTTCTTTGTTTTTGGACAACGGGTTTCTTGTCATCTAGAAGTTGTATCTTCTGCTTGTAGAATGATGGGCAAATACCAGGAATGTCTGTTATTTTCCAGGAAAAAGCTTCCTTGTGCTTTTTAATGACGGATACAAGTTTGTTTTTCTTTTCTTTGGAAAGTTGAGATGATATGATAACAGGAAGAAAAGAGGGTTCTTTCAGGAATACATACTCCAGATTATCAGGAAGGGGTTTAAGTTCAAGATCCGTAGGAGGTTCTTCAAAGGATGTCTTGATTTTATAATCTGTGTTGATAGTGATTTTCTCGAATGGTGGGTCTTCGGTGTCATATTTAGAGTTAGAGTTTTCATCGGCAGTCATTGCCATGAATTCATCGAATTCAGCAAAGATTTCTTCTTCGAGAAGGGTCCTTTATGGAATGAAGGATTTACTTACCTTCGTCAGAGAGCATCAAAGTTTTTTTCTAAGATTTCATCAATAACATCGATACTAAAACAAGTATCATCGTTCGAATAAGAGTGTTTCATCGCAGAATCGATATTGAAGATCATTCACTCAGTTCTAACTCCAAGATTGAGTTGTTTTCATAGTTTAACTCGAATAACTGCATCAGCAGTGTGAGAGAATATGGCCGTCCTAAAAGATGAGAGGGAACTTTGCTGGGGTCTTCTTTTCCATTTCTAGATAACGAAATCCGGCCAAGAAAGGTAATTTACCAACTTCCAACGAGCATATTTTTTAGCGATCCACAGGGTATTGGAATGGTCAGTCACTAATCTCAAACGCTCATTTTTGGTAGGTTAAAGAGTTTCGAGAGATAGTCTTGTATATAAGGAATACCGCATAAGGTTAATGCTAGAACCAAGATCGGCTAAAGCATTACAGGAAAACGTTTTGTTGAAATTACATGGAATAAGGAAACTTCCGGGGTCTCCAAGTTTTGGTGGAACTTTATTCTGGATCATCGCTGAACTTTCATCGCTAAGGAAAGCGGCAGAAATTTGTTCGATTTTGTGCTTGTTGCTTATGAGTTCTTTGAGAAATTTTCCATAGTTAGGCATTCTAGCTAAGACGTCTACAAGAAGTACGTTGATTTGAACGACGTAAATCATGTCGAGGAATTTTTCGTATTGGGCTTCTATTTTCTCTTTCCTTAGGCGTTAAGGATACGGGATTTTTGGTTTGTATGGTTTGGGTAATGGTGTTTCTTTAATTATTTTCTGGGTTTGAATCTTTGGTTGTGGTGTAGGTTCATCTTCATCATTGCTATCAAAGTTGATAGGGATTTCAGAATTGTCTTGTTGATCATTTGGGTTAACTGGTGGGTTATAAGATTTAGCACTTATTGTGAATACAGCATTCACATGCTCATTACGAGATTGCGGTGGTTGATATGCTTTGGAGTTGTGTCCTTTTAGGTTTGGTTGAGTGATACTTGGAAGAGATCCAGAAGGTCGTCCAGATTGCTTGTCAGCAAGACTGTCAAACTTAGTCTCAAGATTCTGGATTGAAGCTTGGTGATTTTTTGGCTACTGTCTCGAGTTGGGTTTTGAGATCCATGAATGTTTCTTTGACAAAGTCGTTGGTTGATTGTTGAGATTTCATGAAATCGTTGAATTATTTCTGAAGGTCATATGATTTATCATCGGTGTTGGATCGGTAGTTGTCTCAGTTGTAACTATTCCGTTCGTTTGAATGCCAATTATCGCGATTTGAGTCTCGGTCACATTAATCATTGTAAAAACGAGTCTTACGGAAAGTTTGCATGAATTTGGCTTCTTCTTCACAGGACATCGGTCTGTCATCTTCATCAAGATCATGTTTTGTTTTTTTAGCACTAGATTGAAGTTCTTTGTACTGAGCGTCAATTTTCAGGGTCATGGCATCCATTCGGGCCATAATTTTGTCAGTATCAGAATTACTGCTACCTTCATCGGCGAAAGCAACGGTTTTCTTAAGAGATGATTTTGGTCTTTTTGATCTTTAGCCCATTTAGAGTTTGAGTAAGAACTTTACTATCGAGAAGCTGATAAGCTTGATTTGGTGTTTTATAGAGGAAAATACCACCGGCTGCGGCATTTAGAACTTCTTGGGTTATCTCGCTGAGACCATGATAGAAGATTTTGATAATATTGCCTTTGGACAGATTGTGACCATACACACACACCACAAGCATGTTCTTTCATACGAAGCCAAGCATCGGTCAGAGATTCGTTTTCATGTTGAGAGAAAGCTCGGATTTCTCCGAGGAGTCGGTCAAAAAGAGCTGGGGGAAAGAATTGGCTAATGAAAGCGGTTCGAAGTTTATCCCATGTTTTGATAGTTCCTTCGTTGAGTTCAGTCCAGCCAATGTTTTGCTTCTCCACTGATGATACGGGAAACCATCATCAGGCGATGGCTATCAAATTTTAGTATCTCTGGTATTTTAAACATATCGTAGATCTTAGGAAATTCATGAATGTGTTTATGAGGATCGGTTTTGGTTCTACCATCAAATTGGTTTCCTTTGACAAGAGTCAAGTCGTTACCTTTAATAGCAAATTCATTTGCGGTTTCAAGAATAGTGATTGCGGAACAGGAAGTCAGAGCGACAACATGGTCGGCAGCCCACATGCGTTCATCATCCATTGGATCGTAATTTCGAAGAATATCATGAAAGTAACTGAAGTAATTGATGTTAAGAATTGGCGGGTAGACAATTCTTGGGTGTTCTGGTGGATTATTTCTTTAATCGTATGGAACTCTTTTGTTTCGTCGAAGAAGTCTTCGATTTAGAGTACGTTCAGGTTCAGGTAAAGGTTCAACAAGTTCAGAATTAGAAGCACGTGTATGCATCCAAGAGAGAAATTGTTTGGGTCAGTTTGCCAGAAAACTGTACGTCGATTTTTGAAAAAAGGGGTGAGTTAAAATAAATTCTAGAGTTTACTACAAAAGAAACAACTAAAAATCCCCGGCAACGGCGCCCAAAAACATTGATATGTTTTCAAAAGCTTTAAATTTATAATGACTGAAAATACCAATTTTATTATAGGGAAACACACGGGTAAAAGTATAACCCACGTATGTAGTATATCCTTTCTAGTAAGACCAAGTCGTTCCACAAAGGATTTGAGTAGTGTTCAAATAATCAAAAGATTTTATAAGTGGGATAAATAAAGAATGACTACTCAGATAGTCGAAAATGATTTATAAGTGTTGGAAATGATTAGACCTCAGAGGTGAAACCTTAATTTATAAAAAGGATTTTCTCGTCGAAAAACGTTTTTCACAAACTAACTTAATTAAATCAAGACTTATATTTAGTTAACTTGACCAAATGTGTCACTCAAATAATCTAGTTACTAGTATATCAAAGCTTATTTGTTTATCAATTTACGATAGTAGATTTCTCGGCACAAACGATAAGACCATAGACAAAATCTTTAAAAACCACATAGATCCTTTTCATAACGGTCTCTCGACCCTATACCGATATGATTATATATATTTTAAGTTGAATAATCAAAGTGGACAAGATAAGGTATAATAGGATTGCAACATAAGCTTGAGGATTAACAGAGATCATGATCCCAAACCAAACACTTAATTCATTATCAAACATCCCCGAGTAGTCATAAGAATTTAGCCTCTCATGGCTAAGATTCATAACATACTTGTTTTCAATAACAAACTTCAATATATTTCATATACTAGTATGAATATTCCTTCCTCTTTACCCCATTTAGGTTCTTTGATCTTGAATCTCCAAAAGATATGGTGTTTATTCTTGGAGAAAGGGTTTGTGTGGGATATGAAAAATGGATGTTTATGTGAGAGATGGTTTTATGTTTTTGTGATGAGATATAAAAATGAGAGATTTTGAGGCTCTATTTATAGGCTGAAATTCGGGTGAAAGTGTGGCGCACACAAAAGATTGTGCGGCACACTTGGTGATTAAATGCATAAGTACTAAATGTTTATTGAGTAAGTGTGGCGCACAAGAGAATATGTGCGGCGTATTTAGGGTGTAAATGCAGTAGCATTAAAGCCTTCATAAATTCTTCACATCAGATAGGAAGTGCGGTGCACACAAAAGATTGTGCGGCGTACTTGTTGAGTTAATGTGAATTTGGTTGTCTTTAACTTGAAGGTAAGTGCGGCGCACATTTGGTACTTTGGGCTTGATTGTTTATCTTCTCTTAAATGATGTGTTCTTTAACGTGTAAGTATTTGATTTTGATGTATCTAACCTCGGGATGCTTCAAGTGAACCTGCAGGCAATTTTAAGCTATTAAGTATCGAAAGTTCTCGAGAAATGATAAAATATATATAAATAATGCCATAGAAAACATGTATAATTTGGGCGTTATCAAGGAGTCGTCATAATTTGTTTGAGGAACTATAGGCTTAGTATGATAACTAATCAAGTAACTTTTATTAAGTGACATTATTAGACTTGTCATGTCATCCAAAGCATTTTTATTCTTTTTAAATTTCGAAAAGTTAGGAGTCCTGTTTTGAAGTTTAGACATATCATTTTTTAAAGAGTCAACCATATGTGTGAGTTTTTCATAATTTAAGCATGGTTCAATCACCTCTTTGACTTTGATATCCTTTTTCAATTTTTGGATTTCAAGTTCATTTGCCTCTATTGGTGAGTTTATTGTTTTCTTCCTTTCAAATTTGTTTTTTCCTCCTTAATAAAGCTTTAATCTTTTTTGTGAAATCCTCATTTAACTTTATGAGTTCACAATTTTCATTCTCTAAGTTTTCTTTACTTAAGGCTTTATCTGAATGTGAGAGATTTAGATGTACCTTTGGAGATCCGGTTGCCATAGGATATGATTCTTCGTGATCATCTTCACTGCTATCATTCCAGGAGTCTTCGAGAGTAATTTTTGGATCTTCTTTGTGTATACTTTGTGCATCTTCCCAAAAGACTTACGGTTTTCTCCTTTCTCCTTGAGCCATGGATCTTTACTCAAGTTTTTCAAAAATCAGATTTAGGATTTTTAAATTTTTAAAAAAGAAGTTTTTCATTAAGGCGACTTTCCTCGTGGAAGAGCCGATGGTGTAATAATCTACTTTTCAATGAAATAAATACGTAGAATGGAGAGAAGAAGAGGGAAGAAGAGACCACCACGATATATAACTGTTCGGGAAGGGGGGTTTAGTCCTCTTTACGTCAGTTGGCGAATCCACGACCATCCATACTATTCTTAGTATAATTCTATGATGGACTACAACTGTATTAAATTAAAAAGAAAAAAAAGTAATAAAAAAATAAAAAAGATCCAGAAAGAAAATGGCATTAAACATGAAATATTCAAAAAAATCACAATAAAAAAACAAGTTCACTTCAAACCCCAACCGGCCCACACCCCATTCTAGCCTTTACGCCCACCATCATTGCAACTACCCCCCACCTCGTCATCGACGGTCCAAACACACCCCCAGCCAAACAACACAGCACAGGATGCACACACCAACAGCAGTAACTACCCATAAGGAATTCTGCCCTCGGACACCCCCTCCCATAAGAACACATGATTCAACTAAACCTTTAACTCCTATAAAACCTACCCTCTGGAAGCTTATCAAACCCCAACTAGATCCCTAATGATCTAGGCTTGATCCAACGGATACAAGACTTCCCTTACAACTCGATTGAAATGAAAAGATAGATTGTTGAACCAAGTCCTAACCTAGCCTAGAGACTCGATTCTAAATAAGGGTATGAAAAAGAATACCCTCGGCAAAACACACAAGTATGGATTAGGTACTTGTGTGGCTCTCTTGCGAAGATGTGTGTTCTTCAATAGAATGATAAGATGAGAAGATTAGAACACTTTGATGTTTAGACTTAGAGGATTAGAGAAGAGAATAGAGAGGAAAGAATGTTTGCAAGAGGTGAGAAATACAAAGGCCATGAGGGGGTATTTATAGGCCAAGAGTCTCAAATTGTAAAAAACAATTTGAGTCTGACGCGTTGCCCACGCGTCAGCTGATAACATCAAATAATTAATACTTTCATATATCAAATTCCCGTGTTTATTGCCTCACTTTATATCATTTTTATATGAATTTGGTACTTTATTTTTTATTTGGCGAATTCAGGTAATTAGAGGCGTTGGAACGGAAAAGATGCAGAAAAACGGCAAAATGAAATAAATACGACAAAAACCACATTATCAAAGATATTACGGCGTAACGTCCCGCCGGAGTTACGTCGTAATCAATTATTAATTACGAAGATTTGGTGCTGACGAGGCATTATGACGTAACGTCCCACAAGAGTTACGCCGTAAATATTTATTACTGAAGAATATTGATGCTGACTAAGGGTTACGACGTAAAGGGTTCGATGGATTACGCCGTAACATATTTATCACTAAAAAGATCATGAAATGCTGCGTTAAGAAGGTTTAATTAACGTGTAACGTGGGTCGATGACCATTACGTCGTAAAGTATGACTAATCACAGGGACGATAATTGTACAAAATACTACAACGTTTCACTTCTCGCCCCATGCTCTAGGGGCCAATATTGTACAAGTCTTAAACTACTATTTTACTATAAAAGCAAATGAATGATTTACTCATTTATCATTCAGTTCCTGTGTAGTTTTGCTGAAAAGAAAGAAAAGAAAATAATAATTGTTTCGCAACAGTAGGGTATAGGGCAAATCCTTCGGGGTTTGCCAATGGCGTTCTACTAGGGATCGGAGACTGTCAAGCACAATTTTTAATGATACTTCAATTTTCAACGGTCACATTTACTTATGTTATTTTGACTGTATTAGATCTATCATATGGAATTATTGATGTTATGATTATTTATTCTGATTTATTAATTGTTCAGATACTGCTTAATTAATTAATTGTCCTAAGATTATTAATTTATGATCTGAATTATCTATTGCACCTTTATTAATTTATGTAGTATGTTTTGAAATCCTTGAACTCCCAACTATTTTCATCATATGAGGTTGGAGTGTGCACGAGGTTTGAGTGACCCGATTAACCTTATGTACACAACGATGATTACATGAGACCAACAACCTTGTAGTTGTACACCCTGTTACCCATGAGGTTAGAGCCCTTAGGCATTAAATTCCCTGGTTTAGATGAGTGCGAGCTAATTGAGACCACCTGTAGATAAAGTAATCTCATAATTAAAAGGAATCCTTAATCACTGTAAAGCGTGCGTGCGCGGGGGTTAATTCTCCTTGCGAGTCCATTCCACTCAGTACACATAGGTTAGGTACATCTACAAAACTGGACCTAACAAATTTTCCACCCTACCACCCATCCCCAACAGCGGCCACTACAACGGGAGGTTAGAGGTGTTGGGCAGGGGTGGTGGGGAGGTTGTAGTGAAGGGAGATTATCAGAGGCTTAAAAGCCTATATTAATTATGCTAACAGATAAACGTATGAATCAATACAAAATCAGGATAGATAATCATGCAAAGGTATTGAAGATCAGTGGACGATGTGACAAAAACCACGATGCACGAGAGCTTCATAATCCGACAATCCTGGACATAAACAACAAAACACACGAAACACGAGAAAGGAAGAGGTGAGCCTCCTCACATCACACTTATTTATTATTATACTACTACTAGGGATAAGCATGGGTTGCCACCCACGAAGCGCTTGTTTTTGTTAACCGAGTCACGAGCCTGACTCGACCCCGAATTTAGTAGTCCATGGGGAAAGTTTAGAGATCCGGGACAACCATCGGTGGTATGTCCCCTCCAAAGTAATGTTTAAGTCTATGACCATTCACCTTGAAGTTTGGTCCATCGGTTTGAAATCATCTTCCATTAAGATTTTGTGAGTACAACAACTAGGGTCGATACCTTGAATGTCGGAAATTTCCCATGCGATGGCCCGTTTGTGTGACTTAAGAACCTTTAAAAGGGCGGCTTTTTCTTTATCTTTTAATTCTTTAGAAATTATGACGGGTAATTTATCGGTTCCTTCTAAAAACGGATATTCAAGATGAGACGGTCAATCCTTGAGCTCAAGCTCTGGAGGATCATCGATAGAAGATTTTATCGTTTTAATTTCCTCAAAATGAAGTTCCTTCGGAGGGAGAGGAGATGATGGATCATCATTTAATAACTTCTCGAGTAGAAGAAGGTCTCACCACCGAATACAAGTCGCATCACAATTCCTGGTGTAATAGAACAATTTGTAATACAAAGCTTCAGATTTCTTCCAAAATGAAGTCACCTCCTTCAAAAGGAGTTAGAGAGGGGAAGAAGTAGAAAAGATAGGATCTAAAGACGGAGTGGGATTGACACTTTTAGAACTATCCGAAAATCCGAGCACTTCTTGAGCATACTCCTCACATGAAACGTTGATGACATCGATTCGATTAACCGATTTAGCATTATTGTAGGAGTATCTCGAAGTTTGACCAACTTTAAAGGTTATGGCTTCATCATCAACTCGGAGAGTTAATTCTTCACCATAAACATCAATCAAATCACGTGCCGTCCTCAAAAAGGCTCTTTCGAGAATTAAGGGAACCCGAGGATCAACAACATAATCAACGACTACAAAAATAACAGAAGTCGGCCGAAAAATGGAACTTTCCTACTTTAACAAATACATCTTCTTCAAACTGGATGGACTAGTAGTCAAACGGTCGCAATTTCAAAAATCATTCGCGTAGGAGTAAGTTCGGGAGTGGATAGCTTTCTTCCATATGGAAAGAGCATCACAGTTGATGCTTGCACCAAGAACGGCAAAAGGCTAAGCATTCAACTACTCTCCAGAAAATCGCAAGGAATAATAAACTTGCCGGGGTCTCTAAGCTTTTCGGACGAACTTTTTAGATAACCGCCGAACAATTCTCATTTACACGGTGTTTTGCTAGTCAAGACAATTTTTTCATTTATTATTAAGGAGACTTTAACAATGAGGCAAATTTTGGCATAGTGTAAAAGAGCATACCAGCGAAACTGAGATCGAAATGTAATACCCTAAAGATTTCAATCAACAAATTTCAAAGCTAGAATATTCATCTTATTTTCACGGAGCTTTTGTTTGTTGGCTCTCGAAGGATAAGGTATAGACGGTTTAGGATTAGGAGCAACAACGGGCTCATCAATTTGGAGCTTGAATTTAGACTACCGGAGGTTGGATGTTTTCGGTGCTCGGTTGCACCGTATCCTTTGTCACCTCGGGTTCCCGTTCCACCACCTTGGGAAGAGGAGAAAAGGGTGGAGGAATTGGAGGTCCATCATAAGAAATACCACTTCGGGTGGTGATTGCTTTCAAGTCACCTATTGGGTTAGCAACAATGTTGCTAGGAAGTGAACCCAAACCCAAAGAAGAAGCGGTATTCATTTGGGAAAAACTATCCATCATATTCTTAAGCTCATTGGTTTGATTTGACATTGAAGTTTGTATTGAAGTTTGCATTTTATATCTCAATTCGTTTTTCACATTATTTATTTGATTTTGCATAGCTTTCATATTAGCATCATTTATCTTCTTGTAGTTCAACAATTCATTCGAAGGAGCAACTTGAGTTTGCTGAATCGGAGCTTGATAATTTGGATTTCCTTGATTATTTCTGTTAGGAATAAATCTTCATATGACTTAATACTGCCAACAGTACTAAAGGAGTTAGTACTGCCAGTACATAGTTAGTACTGCCAGTATTA
>BQNB010112553.1:0-22127 GCA_026074375.1 Tanacetum coccineum | reverse complement strand
CACATCAGTCCGAGTCAGGAGCACCAATAAAAAGAAGGGGTCTCAAGGAAATGCTCAGACCAAGGTATGCCCGCAGCAGATCTGAAAGTCCTAAGCCAGGGCATGGCCACTCCGAGTCACCTAAGAAAAAGGGACCGGAAAGGAAAGCGGTGTTCAAAAGGTTGGAAAAGGGGTGTGTTCCACAGGCTCGGAGAGAAGGGGAAGAGTGTATCCGTACACTCAGACGACTCAAGGCGTTTGTCACACCACAGTAGCCACAGAGACACTGAAATCTGCCACCAAAGTTCTCGTTCAAGAGCAACGAAATCCGCTTCCGAGAGACGTTATAACAAAAGGGTATCCGTGAGAAGAACAGAGGAGTTGTTAAAAAGTGAAGGTAGTGCGGGAGGTCATTGGAAGTCAAAATTAAAAAGACAAAAGTCGAGCATTGAGGACGATCTATCCCAACCATGGGTATGTGAAGAAACAGATCCTTTCACTCCTCGGATCCGTTACTTTGATTTTCCAAAAACCCGAATCCCTAGTCACATCAAGACGTATGACGAAAGCGAAGACCCATAAGACAATTTAAAGATTTTCCAGTTGGCTGCTAAGACGGAACGATGGGCAATGCCAACATGGTGTCACATGTTCAATTCTACACTTACTGGAAATGCCAGAGTATGGTTTGATGACCTCCCCAAAGAATCAATTAATAGCTATGACGACTTAAAAAAGCATTTTTAAAAAACTACCTCTAGCAGAAGAAATGCATTAAAGACCCAGTCGAAATCCACAACATCATGCAGAGAGACGGGGAGTCTACGGAAGAATTCGTGCGGAGGTACAAGCTTGAATGCATGAACGTGAAAGGAGCTCTGGAATGCATGAAAATCTTCAGATTCATGCACGGAATCATCAATCCCGAGTTAATCTATCGACTACATGACAAAATGATGAGGGTAACTACAACATTCCTCCGAGGAGAGGTGGCAGCCTCTAACCGAGAACGAAAGAAGCCATTCTCGTCATGGAAACATCAAGAAGCTAACCAAAAGCAAAATTTCAAAAAAGGAGGCTTGCGGAACCAACAAATGTCAAAAAAGAAGCAAGATTAGTTTACACTACTCACAAAAACTCCCAAAGAAATTTTCGCTTTAGACAAAGGAAAATTCAAAGCCCCGCCACCAATGACAACCCCGGTTAAGAAACGAAACAATGCAAAATTTTGCGAGTTCCATGGTGAAGTAGGGCATACCACAGACGAATGTATGCACCTGAGGAAACAGATTGAAGAAATGCTCAAAGCAGGAAAGCTATCACACTTGATCAAAGAGCTCAAACAGAACAACGGAAAAGAGCAGCCTACGGTGACAAAGAAAGGAGAAACTTACAGAAAAGATAAAGCGTTAGCTATCCTAATGGTTCAACCTTGGGAAAGGGTGGCTAGACAAAGGATTTCACAGAGTTCTCTCTTAATCTAGAAATCTTTTTTCCGCTCCTAGGTGAAGATGAAGGAACGGAAGGTCCAATGATCATCGAGGCGGAAATAGGAGGCCACTGTATACACCGCATGTACGTGGAAGGCGGATCAGCCTCAGAAATTCTATATGAACATTGCTTTAGCCGACTCCGTCCAGAAATTAAAAACCAATTGACACCGGCCACTACCCCTTTGATGGTGATTTTCCTCCTATTCAAAATAATCTTGAAACTAAAAAGGATAAAATTGTACCTTTTCATAAACAAAACGATGATCTTAAAAAGAAACTTGCTAAAAATAATGAAGCTAAAATGGTAATTTACAATGTTTTACCACGTAAAAAATATGAAAGAATTTTTATGTGTCAAACCGCAAAAGAAATTTGGGATACTTTGTTAATCACTCATCAAGGTAATAATTAAGTCAAAGCAAACAAAATAGATCTTCTTGTTTAATAATATGAACAATTCTTGGTTTCGGAAGAGGAATCAATAGATAATGCCTTTGATAAATTTAACACTATTATTACTAGTCGAAAAGCACTTGATGAAGGTTTTTCTAGCAAGAATTGTGTTAGGAAATTTCTTACGGCATTACATCCAAAATTGCACGCAAAAGTCACGGCGATTGAAGAATCAAAGAATCTAACAACTCTATCACTTGACGAACTCATTGGAAATTTAAAGATTTATGAAGAAGTGATTAAGAAAGATTCTGAAACCGTCAAAAGCAAAAGAGAACAAAGTAGATCTATTGCCTTGAAAGCTAGAAAGGAGTCTAGTGATGATGATAGCTCAACCTCCGATAGTGAAGATGAAGATTACGCCATGGCCGTAAGAGACTTCAAGAAATTCTTCAAAAGATGAGGACGATTCGTAAGACAACCGCACGAAGAAAGAAAATCATTTCAAAGAAATAAATACGACAAAAATAGCAAAGGCAAAAGAAAATGTTTCAAGTGTGGAGATCCAAATCATTTCATCAGAGAATGTCCGAAACAATAAAAATATCAAAATCAAAAGCGTTTGTGGGAGAATCTTGGAGTGATAGCGACAAAGATGAAGAGGAGAAGACAAATGACGAAAAGTGTCTTATGGCTAAAGCTTCTAATGAGGTACTTTCTGAAACCGAATACTTTAGTGATAACCAATCATCATTAGACGAAAATGACTTAGATAGTGAATATAGTAGACTATCCAAAATAGGACTAAAAGTCATGGCTAAAAATAAAACTCTAAAACAAGCTAAAATAGAATTAGAGAATAAAGTTCTAGAATTAAAAGATAAATTATCTAGGTTAGAAAAAGGTAAGGAAGTAAATGAAGAATGCAAATTATGTCAAGACCTTAAGTTTGAAAATAAGAAACTTAGAAAAGAAATATCTAGGCTAAATCAATTTAATGATAGTAGTCACTCACTTAAGAAAATAATAAGTTCTCAAAAACCTTCCGGAGATAAATTCAAACGACATCCGGAGATACAATCCGGATTATGTTTTAATTTTAAAAGGATCACCTTAGCGAAACAACAAGTTTTAAAGTTGTAATAAGCTTCTTAAGAAGTGTAGTCAAAAAGAAAAAATTCATAGAATCAACCCCATTTTTATACTATAAATCAATACTATTAATTTCTATTGCAAGTGATGATGAAGTTAAAACGTTTTTACAAACCCTCCTTTAAAACTCGGAGTAGGATTTACTAACCCACATTGAGGTCTACAAACTCAACCGCTGAGGAATGACTATAATCCTGTCTCGGTCTAAAAAACACCTCCAACATAGGAGAGACCAAGGTAGACATAAAACTATCCCAACTCACTAATAAGGAACCATTCAATCCACTTAGTTCACTCATTGTGGAAAGTTTGTTCACCATAGTATGTACCAAAACCAAATGCAAAACATATGCGGAATATTAATCTCGGATACAATGAAACGTTGGGGACCAAATGGTAAAGCATCACCAATCTTTGAAATGGGTGTTATCTATTACAACATTCTTGGTCTAGGACTAAAGAATTCATGTACTAGGTTTCCCATGAACCATTATCATTTACATTGTGAAAGCATTATCGAGTTTATTCTAAAAGTATAAGGTACGTCTCATCTTTTCATATTCGTGTATATAGATATAAGTAAATGACATGTGTTACTATGATGATGTAGTATAATTAGTTCTTAAAATAGTGAGTATATAGAATACCATTTGTTGGTTTTTAGCTTTGAAGAGATTAGTTCATTTTTGACACTACTCTTTTGCGTAGATTATAGTCAAGTCTCTACAAATGGAATTCTTCTATGGAACACATAGCTTAACTCAGTAGGTGAAGAAGAGCAAGAAGTGGTTTAACACAATTAACATATGAAGTTAGGTTTAGTCGCAGCGAAGATCATAGGACACACTATGGATGATAACAAACTCCCTTTACATCAACGATCGTCCTCGAATCCAGTCAACCATCGTCTACGACATCTGCCTGCACATCTACGATCTAATACGTCTATCGTTTTCAATCTCTAGTACTCATTTCAATATTTACCGTCGTGGATTTTCTCTAGTCATGACATTTAAGTATTTCTTCCGAGATAATTATCTCACTCAATTAACTAGAAGTTAATTGAAAAAAGTTCACTAATCTCGTTAATCTCTTCTTCGACTTAAATACTTGATTATCTCATCCGAAGTAATCAATTGTTTTAACGTAAAATTAATTAAAAAATGTTATAGTATTCCTTCTCGATTTTATTAATAATATTTCACTAGTATATTTTCCACGTATTTTGAACTATTAGCATTCTAACAATATGGCCAAATATCGAAGAAAGAGAAATTTTTTTTGAGGGCAGGCCCCTTAATTTAATGGGATCGGCAGTGTAGTTGGTCGGCCCCCTTATAGTATTTAAGGGGGGACCGCCAACTGGAAAAACAAACTCCTCCCTTTTTCATTCGAAATATCATAGCAAACATCATTTTTTTTTTCTTCTTCCTCTACTGTGACGAAAAAACCCACTCACCATATTCACCAAAATCATAATTCAAATCATAACCTTTTAACTAATAATTCTCAAGGGGCAATACAAACAAAAATCAATCAAAACACTCAATTGTAAGTTTTTCATCCTTCTTTTCATTTGTTTTCATCTAATTGTGCTCTTAATCAAAATTGGGTGATCTTCATCAGTTATATTTTGTTTTTGTGTCTAGGATTTCCATAACTTAATTGATTTCTTAGCTAGTCATAGGAACACTACATTCTTGATTGAATTTGAATCAAACCTCCTAAATTGGCATAAATTTTTGTTCAAATTTATCATAATTAGACTTTCAGATTTTTTTTTAACAAAGTTTATACATTGTTGATTCATGCCACAAAACTTAGTTAAAAACAATCATATTTTGTCTCAAAAACGTACTTTTCTAAAAGTATAATTTTTGAAACAATAGTAAAATGTATTATTAAAATAAAAGGGGGGTGATTGGGCTCGATTTCTTAGGATCATTACTAGAGTCAACTGGACACACCTCACTAATTTTTATTTTGTCATCTGGATTTATAACTCTTAACTAGCTTGTAGTAAGTCTAAGATAATATAAAAAAAATTCGAGTATATACTGTTGATATATTGTGTGATTTGGTATAAAATAATGGCTTTTGGCATTTCCTGTGTAAGAACTTGATATTGGAATAAAAACAAACTCTACTTTAACTTTTGTCCAAGTAAATAAACTATTACCTATTACTCATCACCATGATATATACTTGGCTATAGGTTTTTGACAAGCTTTATATACTTAATTCCATGATTAATAGGGAGTGTTTTGGTTTCATTGGTCTTGTTGTTGAAATATATAACTAATATATTATGCCTTGACTCAAGATTAAGTAGGCATAAAAAATAAATTAAGGATCTTATGGATCATTCTTAGGAGTTATTTTGAGAGTCGAAAAGTATCTTGTCTCACATTTGCATTTTTCAAAAAAAACTTGTAACATTTTATGGTGTTTGATAACTTGTTTTAGGTGACATAAATGCCACAGAGCCACTACCATCCGAATATTATCCTTTACTAAATCCTAATCCAAAAGTATCCAAAATCCCTGGCATCTCCCCTACCATTGCCAAATTATACAAATCTATTGAAAATCGCAACATTCACGAAGGTCGTGTTGTTGATCAAGCCTACTACAAATCCAACAACATCGAGTGTCTCTTCACAAACATTCGCTTCGATTGTCTCTTTAAATAAACGAATGATTGTTCCGTGATTTTTTTAGGAATTCTATAGTAAGTCACGGTGTTTCAACCGCTGAATATGGACTATTTTTATCTCCTTTATGATTCAACATGAATTCATAACTCTCACTCTTGCTCAATTCGGTCAAATCCTCAAAATTCCTTACAACGGTCAAGCCGTTTTTACCAATGAGTGGGACCTTGCATCTCTTGAGTATTCTCAAGAAACCGAGGGGGACAATATTTCCACGCCTTCCTACTCCTGACGAAATTCGTTCGACTTATTTGAATTGGAAGTGTCCATGGTAGACCGTTCCATTAAAAGTCAAACCGTCATTCTTACTCCAAATTCACCATCACTCACCAAAGAGCTAAGCCCCGACATGAAGCCTTTAGGAAGAGCTCTATTCGAGATGATTGTGTTGGACTAGGAGGACATCGGGACATCTCCTCGCTTGTCTTGCGCACCTGTTGTATTGTGTTGTTGACCGAAGAACAATACAAATCTTGTTATTTCTTTGTCAAAAGAATAGAATTGCTAGAGCTAATCCAACAGCCAATCTTCCATATGGTTGTTCTTGGACTCGTCTTTATCGGACACATCATAAAGCATATCTACCACGACAATGGCATTTAAGACATAGTTGATCGGTCATGCGTTATCCTCTTGCTTACAAACACAAATGTCGTAACAATAGAGAACCACTATATGCATATACTTGAAATACAAAGACACAATGAGTCATGACAATACCGAAACAAAAAGATCGGCATTTTTTATTAATGAAGGGGGTCTACATCAATACTAAGACAATGTCTCACAAAACCTAATAAAACATTAAAGAATTCATGGCAAAACAAAGTATGAAACGAAATCAAATGGGATCTTCCAATGCAGCCTAATAGTCTCTCTAGCCACTTTTATTAACTTCAGAACCTTCATAAGGCTTACCTAAAAATGATGCTTAAACGTCAACACAATGGTTGGTGAGAGTCACAGGTTTTACGAGACCAATACAAGGTTTAAAATAAATTACTGTGATTATAAAAACAAAACAAAGCATGGCAGGACAATTAAGCTGGCTATTATACACGCTAACATGCATTCAACAACAATCACATTGGGACGTGAAGTTTGTCCCCGATCTTAAACCACAATACCACATCATGAGGGTAGGTGTACCTCGCCGCTCCATTAATAGTACTATGGAGAGGAATGATATTCCAAATTCCAGACTCTTGGTACCGAATCCACACAATATCACAAGGAGTTGATCACCTCCAAGGATCTTACCCACAAAGTAGGCGAAACCAATAACGGGTAGGAACGTTACCCACGATCCAAATCAAATAACACTTAGCACATAATATATAATAGCTACATAAAAAGTCCATGCGTCAATCAACCCATAATTCACAGCAATTTTTTTTTGAAACAAAAAAAAAAAAAAACATTTCAGAGACATATTTTTGCATATTTGTTCATCCTAGAAAAACATAGTAAAAAATGGTGTCTTTAAAACTAACATGATGCTTTGCAGCTTACAAAACTAGCAAAAATCTAATCAATCAAAACAAACACGTGTTACACGCTACTAAGCAAAAACTTAAGAACGTAACATTATATGATGAATGTCTAAGGTCTGTTTTAGTACCCTCTTGGTCACCAGGGACCCCATGCCCGTCATTAACCAATTCGTTTACACATTATTTCAAAGTCTTACAATTTACCCAAAAACGCGGAATTTTGACCTCATTTTACCATTTTCAAAACCATACCTACTGAGCTTTATAAATTTTACCAAAAATCACAGTGTTATTGACCATTGGATCTACTAACTCCATGATTTTTCCACTAAATTTATTTCCCTTCTTAAGTGTCCCAAATAAAATCAAACTTTTAACTACTCGGTTTCGGATCTAATCGCACACTAAAAAATTTGGACCTAAAAACCATACTTAGACTCCAAATCAGAAGCTCTCATTTAGGGGATTTTTAATAGACACATAGAAATAAACTCTTGTAGATTGGATAATCCTAATTCAAATTTTAAGTGGGGGTTTTACACCTCGTAATCTAACCTAAATCTGACCAATATTTACTGCTTTGACAACTTTTCTTGCTCAAACACGTTTTGAATGACTTCCCGACCTCTTAACTAAAACTTCGAAGGCCAGATGTTTGGGTATCTAGACTGTCTGGACTTTTGTCTAGCACCGAAATTGAAAAAACTATTACCATCATTGAGATATCAGCCGAACAACACAGCCCTAAATTCTGCCCTAATCTAAATCAAATTCTAACGCGAATTAAGCCTAACCAATTACACCCATAAGCTTCTAATTAAACCCTAATCATTATAACATGATTATTATATCATTAAATCTACAGATTTAATGAATACCCTAATTATCCTACCCTATTAATTATTACATGATTCAGATTATTATTTAACAATGATTAAGTAAACTTACCTTAGAACTTGTTTTCTTTCACCAAAAGCAAACCATAATTTTTTTTTCTCATCTTTTTTCGTCTTGTGTTCGTTCCGGATTTCACTAAGGTTGGAAGGGGTTTAGGATTTTCATTTTAGTATTTTAGGCCCCCTAAATTAACTCTAGATAATTCCTAATTAGCATTTGATTCCTATTAAAATTCCCTTTTTCCTTTCTTTTCCTAAAACCGGCCGAACTCCCTTTCTTTTCTTTTTTATTTCTTAATTACTTAATTATTTGTATTACCTTAATTTTCTACAAAAACCTAAGCTTATTTCCGCATACCTTTTTGCTTAAATGCAATTTACTAAACTTTTAAAAATAATTAACTTTTCATTTTTATTAATCCTAACTTTCCAAAAATAGGAATTTCATTTCTTTTCATATTCCTAACTAATAAATAATATTCTTATCCTAAATTACTAACACATAAATACGTATACGTAATATTACTTACACGATAAATCATTAGGACGCTTAAATCACAAAAATCATTTCATTGTCACCAAAAGTGAACGAAATGAACTCCACAAAATCCAACACAAATCCAATCCCAATGAGACGATCACGCTCAATGGATTGATTTTCAACTCACATATCTCACACAAACGCATATAAACACGTATAAACACATATAACACATAACCCATACATTGCAACAGATACTTAAGTCAACACTAATAGTTTGACTAACCTGCTCAAATCATGGTTGTCACACTTGCAAGCTGCAAGAGATCGGCAAAGAAGTTACGCCAATGTAAGGTGAAAGCCTTTAGAATTTCAAGTTGGAGATCGTGTTATGTTAAAAGTATCACCTCGTAAAGGTATCATTCGTTTTAGAAAGGAGGAAAGCTTAACCCTCAACTTTCTAAAGCTTAATGTACAAGTTAATAATGCAAGAAAGTTAAACTAGGTCATTTTACCTCCAAATTCATTTTAGTTTCTTACTACCACTTTAACACAAGGTACAAGCACTTAATGCATGACTCCTAAACCCTAAACCTAAACCTTAATTCATTCTAAACCCTAATCTAAAAACCTAAACCCTAAACAAAACCCTAAAACCCTAATTTCACTTTAAACCTAAAACTAAACCCTAAACCTAAAACTAAACCCTAATCCCTAATCCTAACCCTAATCCTAACACTAAACCTTAATCCTAAACCCTAATCTATCCCTAATCCTAACCCTAATCCACATTTTAAAACCCTAAACCCTAACCCAAAAATAAACCAAACCCGCCACCTATTTTCTTTCATTTTTACCCATTTTAAACCCAAGTTACTAACCAAGCACCTCCATGACCTCACCCTTATGTCACCAAGCAGCTTACAAGCACCTCTATCTCCTCCCTTGGCCACCAAGTTGGCCAAGTCACCACCTTGTCACCCCTTCCTAGCCGTGGCCTCCAAACACCCATTCCACATCTTCATAGCTAGTTCTAGCCTTCCTTACTCATCCTACTAGCATCTCTTACTCACCTCAGCTAGCTAGGACACTTATAAACCCTTAGATGATAAGAAAACTTGGGCACCAAGGGTTTTTGACCCTATATATACGCATACATACACAACACTTTCATTCACTCCTCAAACTTATCTCGCACACTCAAATGGAGTTCTAGCCTTTCCCTAGCAGCAATAGAAGATCAAGAGAAGTCCCTAAGCTCAGAATAGAAGCCAAGAAGCAATAAAAACGAAGTCATGAAGCCATTTCTAGGCGTACGAGTCATAAAAACCCATTTTGACCCATTTTAGCTCAAGTAAGCCTAAGATCTTGTTCCATAAACCTATAATCTTTATTAGAATGTTCATAATACTCTTAAGATCATATATAAACTTTTGTTTGAAGCTTTGAATCCTCAAACCCATGCGTTTTTGGTTAAAACCCTAAAAATGACTCGTTTTGATTTTCTAGCTAACGAATCATTTTTCTAAACTTTTGTTACATTAGAAAATCTTATTTTTGCTTATTCTAATAAGCTATAACCTACAAATATCATTTGTAATCCTAAAATAAGCTTGCATGGTTTTTTGGACTTGTTTTGCAAATATTTCCATGCATAGGGGTGTATATCGTAACTTTCTGAAATTTATAACTAAAGGGCCTGAAAATGTCATTATTTTAAAGTTATAACTATAAGGACCTATTTTGCCAAGTTTCAAAGTTAAAGGTTTAAATTATATATACTTTATATATAAAGGACAAAAGTTGTAAAAGTTTATAAACCAAGGGTATATATTGCTAATTATGCAAACTTAAAAATATAAAATATAATATTTTTATATAAATTATAAAAATATATATTAATATTATAAAACTCGATTATTCTCTCTACAAACACTGCCCTTAGATTGACTAGTAAACTTGGGGCACCAAGGTGTTTTTGACCCATTTATATAAGGCATACATACAAATCACTTTCATTCACCACCTCATACTCATCTCACACACTCAAATGGAGTTCTAACCATTTCCTAGCAGCAATAAAAGATCAAGAGAAGTCCATAAGCTCATAATAGAAGCCAAGAAGCAAGAAAAACGAAGTCTTGAAGCCATTTCTAGCGTACGATGTCATTAATAAACCCATTTGACGATTTTAGCTAGTAAGCCTAAGATCTTGTTCCTTAAAAATTTTAATCTGTATTAGAATGTTCATTTTCCTCTTAAGATCATTATAAACACTTGTTTGAAAGCTTTGAAATCCTCCAAACCCTTGCGTTTTTGGTTAAAACCCTAAAACTTGAACCGTTTTGATGTTCTAGCTAATGAATCCTTTTTCTAAAATTTTTGTTATGTTAGAAAACAATCTTATTTAGCTTATTCTTATAAGCTATTAACCTGTTTAAATTATCATTTTGGATCTCTTTAAAAATAAGCTTGCATTGGCCTTTTTGAGACTTGTTTTTGCAAATATTTCCATGCATAGGGTTATATATCGTACTTTCTGAAATTTATAACTATGGGGCTGAAAATGTCATTATTCTAAAGTTATAACTATAAGGACCTATTTTTCCAAGTTTCAAAGTTAAAGGTTTAAATTATATATATTTTATATATAAAGGACTAAAGTTGTAAAAGTTTATAAACCAATGGTATATATTGCCAATTCTGCAAACTTAAAAATATAAAATATAATATTTTTATATAAATTATAAAAATATATATTAATATTATAAAAATCGATTTTATTAAAACCCGACACATTTATCGTTATTAATCATTAAATGACGAATTATTTTCGTTTATATTTTGTACATAAGTTATCAGTAACTAAACTTTTGAAGAAACTTAAAATCTTTCGTATACGGTTTTAACTTTTTAGGAAATTTCATATAAAGGGTTTCATTTGAGTTTTTGTTTTGAGGAGTTTGCTGGGTTTACGATTTAAAGTGCCCTGGCTCCTCAAACGATACTACATGGCGTCTGGATTATGATATCCCGAACAGCGATACAATATTTCTATAATTTAATAAATCAAAGATACACGTTAAACTTTATGAAGTTTTGAAACATAAACTATCACACTAAGACTTGACGTATCACCCCAGGTTGCGTGACGAAGCCGTTACTTTCACTTGATATACTTTTTCCATCAATCAGATTTCCCTATACTGTTAAGGTGAGTTCATAGCCTCACTTTTAAATCTTCTATTTCATAAACCCTTGAGAGGGATACATGCTATAAACCATGAATACAAGTGTTTTTTAAATGTATGCTATCTTGTATATTATTGCGTTTGTTGTCTAAGTCCCTTTATGCCAAAAGACCCCCACCATCATGGACCATTAATCACTTGCGAGTGAACGTGAATATTATGAATAGGCCTATTGGGATTGACGAATCTCATTTGTGTTAGCCGGATAGGTAACCAAACGCACTATATTTGAAACTCATAAGTATATGGAAATTACCTACACGAGGGCCATTATCTTTATATATATCATTATTGATATATACACTAGTCAGTTTGAGTGCCATGAGCTTAGACGCAATAATACTGTTTTCCATAATAATTGTATTCATTGCAATTATTACACTTATGGGTGTATAACAACGTAACCCACTCTTATGATGACTTGTATTCACACTATTTATTATAAACCTATGAATTTCACTCAACCATTGTGTTGACCTTTTTAACATGTTTATCTCGGGTAACTGAACATCTTATGGCACGGAGTGGCACAGACTTGAAGATGGCTAAACTGTTATCATTCAAACTTTATGTTTTCATGTAGATTTTGGGACCTCTGTTTGTAAAAACTCTGATGAAATAATGAATGATAACTTATCTTTTAAAAACGTCTCTTTCGAGTTGTTTTCTATGATTATGACTGTTGTACTATGAAATAATACCCTAGATTAGCTTCCGCTGCTATATGTCAAAAATGGGGGTGTTATAGAAGTAGCGAAAATGCTTTGCTTGGCACTCTTCCAATCAACAACACCTCCATTCAAAACGAACACATATCCAGTCTGAGACTTGAGGTCATCAGCATCCGTTAGATATCCAGCATCAATGTAGCAAGAAACCCCGAGCTTTCGTTTTAGATCACCTCCGTAAACTAAAAACATATCCTTAGTATTCCTGAGATACTTCAGAATATTTTTAACAGTAGTCTAGTGAAGATCACCTGGATTCTGTTGAAATCAGCTTGTTATGTTCTGAGTGAACGCAACATCAGGGCGAGTACATCTCACAGCATACATAATAGAACCCACAGCTGAGGCATATGGAACATTTTGCATGCGCTTTAATTCAGCAGGTGTTGAGGCACTTTGTGATTTACTCAATCTAAGCTTTTCTTGCATGGGGATACTTCCACGTTTGGAATTCTCCATGTGGTATCGCTTTAAAATTTTCTCGATACAAGCACTTTGACACAAACCAATTAACCGCCATGATCTATCTTTATAGATCTTGATTCCAAGAATATATGCAGCTTCACCTAAATCTTTCATAGCAAAACATCTTCCAAGGTAGGATTTTACACCTTGTAACATTGGAATGTTGTTTCCCATGATCAATATGTCATCGACATACAAGATTAGGAAAGTGACATTACTCCCACTAGCTTTTAGATATACACATGGCTCATCAGGATTTTGAGTGAAACCAAATTTCTTAATTTCATCATCAAATCTTTTATTCCATTGCCTTGATGCTTGCTTAAGCCCATAAATGGAACGCTTCAGCTTGCATACTCTCTTTGGATATTTTGGATTAACAAAACCTTCAAGTTGCTCCATGTAAACCTCTTCAGAGAGATACCCATTGAGGAAGGAAGTTTTGACATCCATTTGCCAAATCTCATAGTCATATAACGCTGTTATGGCTATAAGAATCCTAATAGCTATAATGTCTGCAACTGGAGAGAAGGTTTCCTCATAATCAATCCCTGGGGTTTGAGTATAGCCCTTCGCCACAAGACGAGCTTTATAGGTGTGTACAGCTCCATCCATGTCGGTCTTCTTCTTGAAGAGCCACTTGCTACCAACGGTTTTGCCGTTAGGAGGAAGATCAACTACGCCAAACTCGTTGTCTTTCAATGATTAATTTCACATTTACATTTAGCCATTTATCAGACTCAGGGTCTAACAATGCAGCTTTATAGTTAGCGGGTTTGCCAAGATCCCCTAACTCATGCTCCTCAGCATCGATGTATAAGAACATACGATCTGTGGGACGTCGTGTCCTTGTGGACCTACGAATGGGAATGATATCACTTTTAGGTTCATCTATTTCTAGATCATCCTCTTCATGATTTAAGCTAGTGTCTATAGAAGGATGCATATCTTCTTCTTGAATAATTTCAAGATCTTCTAAACTCCCACTTACTTCTTGAGTTATAAGACTATTCTCTAAGAATTAAGCATTCCGAGCAACAAGGACTTTGTTCTCGGGTGGGTAGTAGAAAGAATATCCAATTGTTTCCTTTGGGTATCCTACGAAGATACACTTAATAGACCTGGGTTCTAATTTGTCAGGCTTGGTAAGAGTATCTCGCTTAACAAGTGCCTCACAACCCCAGACTTTTAAGTAAAGACAAAACTTTGGGGCTTTGCCCATGCCATACTTCGTATTGTGTCTTTTAAACCTTTCTTAGTTAGATCCATATTGAGTATGCGTGCAGCAGTCTCAAGAGCATATCCAGAAGGACTTTGGAAGAGTTGTTTGGACTCATTAGGGATCGAACCATATCTACTTAGGGTGCTGTTTCTCCCTCTCCGACACACCATATGTGATGGGGCATGTAAGGAGGAGTCGATGGGCGATAATCCCATGATCCTTTAAGATGATCCAAAATATCTTTTGTCTCATATTACTCGCCACCCACGATCATACGTAGCGATTTTAAGGTAGGCTTACCGTGTTGAATTTTCTACTTCCTATTGAAATATCCTTGAAGGTTTCAAACTTTCATGTTTATGCTTTAACATGTATACATGAAACATAAGACTGAAGTCGTCAGTGGAAAGTGACAAAGTAGTTTGCTCCTTGCCTTGATGTGATCTTAAATGGGCCACATACATCGGTGTGTATTAGTCCAAGTAAGTCTTTGGCCCTTTCCACTTGATGTGTGTAAGGTTTTCTTGCCATCTTTCCATACATACAAGAGATGCATTTTTCAAAAGTCCTAAGGTCAGTTGAATTGAGAAGTCCTTCATGTTGCAACTTCTCAATGCGTTTCTTGTTGATGTGTCCAAGACGACAATGCCACAAGAGAGCAGAGTCCAAGTCTAACTTGGCTCTTTTGTTGCTTACAGTATATATAAAACTATCATTTGCATAAGAATTAGACAAATCAATTTCAAAAATACCATCCCTTGGGATAGCACTAAAATAAACCATGTTATTCCTAGAAACTTGAATTGCATTATTCACGAAGCGGTTAATAAAACCATCTTCGTACAAATGGAAAACAGAAATTACTCCTCTAGTAATAGAAGGAGCATAATGACAATTGTTCAAAACAATCTCTAATCCACTCGGGAGACATAAATAAAAAACGCCAATTGCTTCAACAGCTCCACGTTGACCATTGCCCACGTACAAGCTAAGAGCCCCCGACTTCAGTTTCCTACTTGCCCTTAGACCCTGCGTTGTATTACAAATATGAGTACCACAACCAGTGTCATAGATCCATGATCTATTAAGGAAAGTATTGAGTTCTATAGTGAGGATACCTGAACCACCAGCTCCAAAGGTTGCATTATTTTTCTTCTTTAACAACTCAGCTAAATACTAAGGACAGTTCCTCTTTCAATGTCATGTCTTACCACACTCATGAAAGATTGAGTCCTTTGCGGGATCTTCCCTTTTGGGTGGAGGGGGAATCTTGGGCTTGGGAGCATAAGCGAGCTTATTTTTCCCCTTCCCTTGATTTTGTCCCCTAGCAGCCATTTGGGGTTGTTGTTTCTTGTGCTTATTGTTCCATTTCTGGACCTTACCAGCTCGAATAGCATGTAAAGCAGGAGCGTTGTTTTTGGGCAGAGTTTGCTCATAGAGCTTTAGCATAGCATGCAACTCATTAACTGTCTTCCCCAGGCTATGCATATTATAATTCTGCATAAACCCGTCAAATTCCTTGCGTAGACCAATTAAAATCAGACTTACTGCAAGGCTAAGTGTCACGGGGTGACCTAAATGTCTCTTTCGCTTGTTTTAATAGTTTCATCGTCAACATCATCATTATACTTTCTATTTCTACAAACAACTCGTTTTCCTTTCAATTTTCGTTCCACATGTGTTTTTTTTAGCGAAAACTAAAACATCCTTAAAAGAAACTTTTGATTGAAGAATGAAACATCAGTTTATGAGAGAAAGCTATATAGAGTGGAAGTATGTTTGTGGGCGTGAAAAAATAAACGTCGATTCATGAATCAATGTAAATGATTAAATGATTATTATCACACGACTTAATTTAACCTTTAATATGGGTCTTTTATATACTTAATATATTCGAGCTTAAACTTCTACAACTCGTAGGCTAAAAAATGAAAAATAGAAAAAAAGCCCAAAACTTTGATTATTTCATATTTATCGGTAATTGGGTCTTCAATAATCGGATATCTACAAATGACGAAAAAAACATGTGACAAACTTTATATATATATATATATATATATATATAATATATATATATATATATATATATAAATATATATATATAATATATATAGTATATCTATATATATAAATATTTATATATATACGAAGTCTTAGAAATTATGGGGCCTTAAAAAATTGGGGGCCTAAAGCCCTAGCTTTACTTGTCGAGAGTAACACCACTTGAGAGCCAACCACTAGCAGACTGCCCTTCTCCTGCTTGCAAGAAGGAAAATCTCGTCGTATCCTGAAGAAGCTCCTGCTCTACCTCTGAGCAAACAGAGTTTTTTTAACTCGCTTTAGCATGTCATTACATGGAGTTTTTCCAGATTTTCGTTGGATCTCTGTTCCATGGTCATGAGCATTAGTCCCAGCTATCTTTTTTGATCCTTTAATCCAAGCTGGTATTGAGCTGCAATGTCAATTTCACAATGAACAACTATGTGACTGAAACATCCCTACGAGCATACAAGAGATAAAAACCAAAACAAAGTAGAAAAAGTTAAACAATTGTCTCAACTAATGTATCATGTCTAACCATAATCCTCAATTGATAGTAACAATCATAAGTTGCGATACCAATAAATAAGTTGGGTCCAGTCATTTTTTGTTTCTCTAAAGAAACCCCTTAAGACTAACGAAATTGGTAGCTGACGAGGTAGTCATCTACAATACTACAAAAACACTAAATAGCGAGTTAAAAAATATTTATTACAAATACATACAAAAAAAAAAGTCATAAATTTCTATATATCATTAAAGAATTAACTCCCACATAATTACTAAATAAGACTAAGATCCAACTTGACCTCTCCAATTATATACATAAAAAAAGAAGGGATCTGACCACGTGAAACAAAGTAGGGCAAGAGGTAAGCGACTAGCATTAATTGCATGTGAAAGCAACTCGTTAGATTTTTATGAGACTAGTGAACATTAGTAACTCTTAAAGAAAAGTCCAAAAGCATAATTTTGTTCTCATCTTATGCCTCCGGTCCAAGGTCTGAACCAGGTAACTCGATTTAAGTTTTACCAAACAAGAACGTGCGAAAAATTGCATAGATCTGACCTATTAAAAAATTCGCCCTTGGTTGTGCAGTGCCCTGAGGTCTACCAGAGTGGTCAACCAAATGTGCACGTGTTCTAGAGTTTTGGCTGGCTTAGACTAAAAATTTCATATAAGGGAATACACATAAATTGACCAAAAACTGTAACAAGAAGCATGCAAAACAACTTTAGCACAAAGTTTAAGAAAACATTTTGTTAACCTTTTTTTTAAATGACATCATTTGTCAAATGTATCCCAGGTAGTCCATTTTAAGACTCACAAAGTAAGCAGAGAACATTCACGCGAAGCGTATTAAAAACCTGACTTCATTTGGGGAATCTTACTTCTACCCGCCTTAAACTTCTCTTATAGTTTGTCCATAATGGGTGAGCCGTACTTCCAATTGACTAATGATGCTTTGTATGTTAAGAAACCCCTTTTGTTAACATTAGTTTTATAGTTGCCAATATGGTGGGATTACAAATTGATCAAAACCCTATATTGTACTCCTACTTGGTCCGAGGACACAAGTGATTCCAATAATTCCCTCATATGCCGAAGCATGTAGTGGGGCGGGAAAAAATTAAAGATCAATTCAACCCCATACTGCGCATATATAACTAAAGCTTCACAAGAAATCAAAATTTCATAGTTTAATGTCCGTATTAAATTTGTCCAAAAACCCCGTTTCGCAAATAACACATAAAGTCACAAGGAGTATGCTTAATATTAGACATTTACAACCAAATTTCTATATAAGTATTAGTCCATTTTTAAGAGTTTCATAAAGCCTATTATGCTAATATTGACTAGACACAAGGCATATCACATATAAGCAATTGAAACAGACAGAAAATTGATGCAATATATGAAGACAAACTCTTATATAGAAAGCAGTAATCATATAATGCCTCGAGTTCTCAAAAGAGTCTTCCCCAATTGGAGAACCAAAAGACTCTCACTAGGTTTTCTGCTAAAGTACCTAGATCACCACATCCATCATATAGCATGATTGCGTGAGTCTTAAGGCCGAGATAAAACAGGAATAGAATAACATGGCAGCTTAATTAACATTTAATTTTAATCTATTCTTCTTTTTATCAATATAACATATGTGTTGATTCTAGGTTGTTTATTCATTATTTATGGAAAGTATTGCATATAGTTTCCATAATTTTCTAATTAAAGAATAAATAAAACAATATATCAAGATTTCATGCAGCCTTAGCGTGTTTAAATCGTATGTAATATATAAATACTAAACGAGTTGACTCGTGATGCCACTATTGGAATTTAACAATCAAGTTAACCATTAACTCTTACGAGTACGCATCGGATAGATCTAGTTTAGCATAAACAATTAACATACATAAAACACAATAAGGAATATAAAGGATAAATAGAATACTAACCCTTGTAGTCAACTGCAAGTAAAATGAAACCGAGATCTAGAAACTAGTGACTAAATTGTCACCTCTACGAGAACTTACACAAACACGTCAACAAATACGCCTGGATGCTAGTCCTACTTCACGTGTATCCCAAACAACAATTGTAAACCAAACACCCCTGAATAAAGTCCCAAAAACCACTCTTGTAACAAGGACCGAAAATCAGCAAGTGTATACTAGGGTTTAACCGAATTCGGTTGCAACCGAATTAGGTCAGAAACAACCGAAAAACCCAGAACCAAACCCTAGGTCAAATCAATCAGTTCACACGCCTTGGGAACAAGTAAACCAGTAGCCTTAACCTTCTATGAAAGTAATTGGATCAGATCACACCTCATACTCCTCTTTTGAGGACTACTGAATTTAACAACTTTTGGTGTATTGTATGTTATGTGGGACGAGTAAAAGAGTGAGGGTGAGGGGTTTATATAACCCTTAAACCCTAATAGTGATAAGAATAAACTTCTTGAGTTTAAACCTTATCAAAATACCTTCAAGCCTTACCCCATACTTCATATTCCTTATCCCTTCATTCATTGAACTTAGACTCCCCTTTAGAACCATCTTTGTGGCCGGCAAGCACACTAGGACAGCCATAGGTTTGTCTTAGTCGTATAATGTCCGAATGGTTTACTTTGAAACATTTCGTGAAGTTTTAAAGCGTACTCTAAATGTTTAGCGTGTGTGCCCCCAATAGGCTCACACACTTCTAGTCGTATGTGTGCGCATCCAACTACCATAATCCAACAAGAAGTTAACAGTGTGATAACTAGTTGAGTGTTTGGACATATAACTATATTCGTAATATCGTCCATATTTGTAAAATGTTTGTGTTACAAAGAATGTCGCTTTTGAAACTAATTGACATATGCTTATGAGGTATTGCCTCGTAGTTACACAAGGATATATTGTTGCCCGGGGTGTTGAAGATGGTGAGTAAGGAAAGAAGATGGTGACGATTAACCAAAAATGAACAAAAGAGTGTACGGTGGTTCTTAATGACGACTTATATATGTTACTGTCTTATATTTATTTAATTTACCTGAAGATGAAACGGTTTTTCTAAATTGCTAAAAATAGATTTGCAAACATAAAAGACGTAAAAAAAATGTATCTTTTAACAAACATAAAGTTCATGTGATCGATCTAAAAAGATGTTAAATAAATTAGATTCTTTTTATTCCACTATAAAAGATATACAAAGAAAGTATTGTAATATAAGCTAAACGTACGTAAGTTTAATTGAAACAAACTCAACAGGATGACCAAAATTAACGTATGTATATAACTTATTATTATTTAAAAAATGAAAAAGACAATTTCATAGACAAGAATATAAGCTGACAAAAAGCAAAAATTGATAAAACTAAATTAATTCAACGGAAAGAAAATTAATCCTTTTATGGCTATGTAGGTTCACCAGCACCGACTTCGGGCTATTTAAAAAAGCCAAACCTCGCTAAACAAGCCAAACATCAAACGCACAAGAAGGACGCTCAAAACCGAGCAATTTAACAATTAAAAATGACATTGATGCAAAAAAACATAATTTCTATTAGGCTGTCCACTATGGGCCAGACGACCGACTCGGTCGCCGTCGATCGTAGTCGGTCGCCCCCATAGTGGGTAGTCAGTCGCGACCGACTTAGCCGGAGATCGAATGAGCATAATGGTCGCAGGCACGACGTCGGTCTTGCTACAAAAAATCCCCAACGTCTCTTTTTATATAAAAAAAAACTTTTTATTTTTTATAATTTAAATAATTTAACCTTATAAATATCCAACTTATTACACCATTTTATACACATTTTCAACCTATTTACTCTTATACTTCTCATTTATAAAACACACAATGGCTTCCTCTTCAAACCGTCGTGGAGCTGCCAAGACGACACTACCATAGACAACAGCGGAAGAAATAACGTTATGTACAGTTTGGTGCAACGCGATGGACACGTACGTAACGAGAGACATACATTCTAGAAAAGGGTTTTGGGAGGAAGTTTTTGCTAACTTTGAGAAAGATATGGGATGAACTATTCGAGGATACGATGTCATCGTCTCGAAATGGAAAAATTCGATTCGTCCAAAAGTTGCTGCGTTTAGTGTCGTTTACGATGGTGTCCAACGGATGGACAAGAATTGGTCTTCTGACCTCGTTTTGTTTCAAAATGCGTTAGTCGAATATCGAGGTACAGACATCCCTTCATAATGGAGGCGTGTTGGAGAATTTTGAAAAATCATCTTGCTTGGACAACAATTGAAGTGCCAACATACCAACGTCGTAATAATTAAGTTTAGATTAATGTAATGTTTTTTATGTATTTGAATTATTATGTATTGTTTTTTAATGTAATGTTTATGTATTTGAAAAAAAATGAAGGTCGCCCCATAGTGGCACTAGGTCGCCTGTAAGTCGCCGGAGAGAGAAAGCTGATGTGGCGCCGGAATAAGTAGGTCGCGACCCACTACGATAGTGGGCAGCCTTACATTGGGTCGCTTATTGTTAAACTTTATCGGACAACCCTTATTACTTAATCTTTTTATCTTCTTTTCGACCATTGTTGCTCATTTGTTTAAAAAACTTTTAAAGATAGTATCATCATTTAGATCGTTAGTATGATAGTATGATGAGTGCTTGAATAAAGCAAAACAATACGGAGTATATGTATAATGTCGTTGTCAAGTAACCTAATGGCATTAGTTGTCAAGTAACCTAATGGCATTTGTTACTAGTTCGATTACTTAAATGAAAGGCTAATGAGAATCGTATCTTACCATGCTGTAGTAGAAGGTCCAACGTGTAATAATTGAAGAAAATAAAAAAAATAAAAAAAATAAAAAAATGAAAATACAAAAGCTTTTGAAGAACCAGTCAAACAACAAAAGCCAAAGGTCATTGTCATGTCCAAAATAGGCTCATGATATAAATTCCCCAAAAAAAACTATTTGTACCCTTCATGTTTTTTGATTTTTTTTTTTTTATAATTTTATATATGTTATAAAACTGTGACACGGAAAAAACGGAACGAAAAATATAAAGTTTAACAGGTCAAAAGTATGAAACTGTTAAAAATTACAGAACAGAAACTGATAAAAAACTGCGCTGCACTATAAAAAAAGGGTATAAAATGAATCTTTTGTACCTTTTTGGTACTTTTTAGCGGGCCAAAGAGGTACCAATAGTAGCACCCTCCAAAATATCGTTAAACGTCATATCAAAAATTCTTACGTGATATGAGTGAGACTAGTAGTATACTGGTACATTTATCTGTTTCATTTTTATTGCTTACGTTTTTTATGTTCCAATTTAATTGTCTA
>BQNB010112552.1:0-22128 GCA_026074375.1 Tanacetum coccineum | reverse complement strand
ATCATTGCTTCTCACGTCATAATATACTACGAAATCGTCTGCTCCTTCCGGCAATGCAAGATTGGCTCATTACCCATTTGATTCCTTCCACATCTAGATAGCTTCCTCTTTGCTCTGCTTCCATGTTGTTGGAAAACTTCACGTACATCTTCTCTTCCTTTAGTGACTCCACGATCATCTTCACGTTCGACTCGTACTCCTCCTTAGACTTTGGGTCGGTTTAAAATATCGTCTATATATATACATTAACTAGCTTGTCTATTTACGGCCATGCACACTGGTGTAGAAAAACAAATTCAATATACTTATATAGTATTAATCCCGTAAGAATTTCTTTCCAAAATACTTCTCAACCAAGAGAAATATAAGGTAAAAATCTCACTAAAGAAAACACAATTTGTATATTTTTATCCGGGAAGTACTTTTCCTCGGGTCGTGTCCCAACGAAATCGTGAATTGAGAATTTAGGAATAATTCGGAATCGAGTCAAGAATGATAAAAGATTTTTAAACTTTGTTGATTACACTACAAAATTTAATAGCACAAACTAAAAACAATGAAATAGCACAAAATTTAAGTTGCACGAAACGTTAAAACGCGAGCTAAAATTGAAATTTAAAATCTAAAGCACAACTTAAAACAAACTTTATACCTAAAAATCACAAATTTAAAATGAAAATTTTTGGAAAAAGAATTAGAATTTTTTAACTATTTTTGAATTTTTTATGAATTTCTAAAGTTTAATGAATTAACTAAAAATAAACTTTTTCTAAAAATTATCACTAAAATTTTACTTTTATTTTTCAAAAATACTAGATTTAAAATGAAAATTAATGCAAAAAGAATTTTAATTTTTCAACTATTTTTTTATTTTTTATGATTTTTCTAAGAAAAAGTAAATCACTAAAGTCTATTTTAATTTCTAGAAAATACAAATCAAATGGGAAAAATAAAGAAAAATGATTTTAATAGGCTAAATTGATGCAGAAATCAAATGGATAGAAAAGCCCTAATTTTTATGCCCTAATTGATACCTAATTTTACCAATTAAAACTATGAACCCTAAATAATAAAACTAATTTGAAAAATATTAAACCTAATTATTATTCTAGAAAAGACAGGGTGCAAACTTGGTAAAGTGAAAGACAAGGGTAGGCGGGGTAAGTAGAACAATTTTACACTAAAAACTATTGAAATTTATACTCTAGTATAAACGGGCAACCCTAAACTATGAGAAAAGTACAAAACAAACCCTACGCTATGGCTTATTTTTGGCTTATTAAAAAATGAGAATTAGCTAAAACTTAAAACTACAAAGTTATAGAACAGCTTATTCAAAACAACATTAACAAAGGCACTTTCTACTTTTGACAACTAGATAAGCTAGAAAATAAGCTTTTTCAAATCTGTTACAGAAACAAGTGGTTTTCTAAACTTTTAAAGTTTTGGCTTATTTCTAGCTTATTACTAGATGAGAATGAAAAACAAAAGATGCTACTTGTAGATTAAGATGTGTGCAAGAGATATCTAAACAAAAATTAACTAAGCTTTAATAAAAATAACAAGAAAATTGAACTGAAAATATGCTAGTTTAGCTTAAAACTGAAATAAGCTTTCTCTAATAAGCTAAACAGCTTAATACTAAACCTTAAAAGCTGAAATTTTGAATATAAGCTAAGCTATAGATTTAAAACTTACCTAGATAAAAGGTTTTTCAAAATTACAACTAGAATTAAAAATCAAAATAGAAAATAAGCTAGAAATCTAAATGCTGCTATACTATCTTTGTAAGGAAAAATAAGCTAGATGGAAAGTTGATAAAGGAAACTTAAGTGCTTATCTATATTAAGCTACTAGAGTACTATTAACAGGCTCAATTTCAAACTCTAACTACTAACTACTAAAGCTAAAAAGTGGCTAGAAAAGTAATGAGCTACAACAGTTTTAACTGAGTTAAAACTGTTGCATGCTGATGTTCTTGGTAAGTTCTAAGTGCAGGCCTAATCTCCTACTTTAAAACTCATACACTAACTGTCTAAATGTATTTAAACCTACATTAACTAAATTTGATCCCTAGAATGCTAAACATTACTAAACTCTAAAATCACTCAAGCACTTAAACTGCCCTGGTGCTGAGCTCAACTCTCTACACTCTAAAATTGAAATTTCTATAAACTAACTTCTGAAACCTGTTCAACACTTAATGAAATGACTTAACTCATCTTAAAGGAGTTTTTTTACAAGCTGATGTTGACTCTAAAAGTCAAAAACAGCTAAATCCAAACACTACTTAAGTTGGACTATCAAAACTAATTGCACTCAAAATCTAATTTCAAGCTTAAACTTCTAAAACCTTTTATCCACTTCTACTTATACTAAACTAATAAAGCTATTTGAGCTATTAAATCTTTAGCTTATTAAGAAAAATAAGCTAGTTTCTCTACTAGCTTAAACTACCTTGACAGATTTTAAGGAATGTAAACTAAAATGATTATAACTAAAACATCTTAAAGCTAAACATCTATAAACTAACTACTCTAAATGAACAGGATTTAAGCATTAGAATTTAAAAGAAATAAGCAGTTTGAAATAAGCTATATATGCTAGATTGAAATTCAGAAGGGTAAACCTGAGGTTATTGTAGTCTCAGAACCAAAGCCACTCTTGTAGAGTGAGTGGCTTAAATTCATACACCTAATGGCTCCCTAGCCTCTAAACCTTGAGCATTAAAGCTCAATAAGCTTTAAAAAGCTTATTAATCCTTGTTGCTTCAAAATTGAACACAAATGCCTCAAGTGATCATGATCTTATTGTAACTTGATAAGATTGAGTAAATGAATTGCTTAACACAAAATTTGACTGAATTTGAGCTTATGAACAGTAATAAGCTCAATAGAGCTTATTGAGAGCTTAATGAGTGAAAACAGCTTAGAAATGAAATCAAAACACTAGGAAACTTGAAAACTGAATTATATTGCTGAAAATGATTAAGTACAAGTTGAAATAACCAAGGTACAAGTATTAAAGCTGAATTTTTAAAAACTTAAAGGAAAATGCTTGAAAATTTAGGAAAAATTACAAACTGAAATAAAACTACTAACTAACTTCTTTAAAAATGAACCCTAAGCTTCTATTTATAGAGGATTGAAGAAGAGGAGCAAGACTTTCTCGAATCTTCCCTTTAATCTCAGCCCTTGATCATATTTCTTTGATTTGTGGCCGTTTGATGATGTAGATGAGGTGTTCGAACCAATCAGTTGTTGACACGTGGGCGAAATGATGTGGTGATGATTAAAATACAAGGTTTAGTGATGTAGAGGAGCGGGGGAAAGGGATTTGGCAGGTTGGGTTTATTGTGAGTTTGGGCGGGAAATTCAGTTGGTGACAGTTATAAGATTTAAGCCGCGTTTTATTGTTTGAACTTTGAAGGAATTGCAACTATGGTCCCTGTGTTTCCTATTTTGGGTTCCTTTCTTGCTGTATCGGACTGATCCGGCTTTTGATTGTCTTCATTCCTCACTCTTGACTTGTCTTTTCCGTTTCTTGTCGGTTTTGACTGATTTTGCTTCTTTTTGTCCTTTTTATCCTTTCCTGCACAATTATCACAAAAGCACACATTTTTCTATTCTTTTGGCATTTTCTTGGCTTTTATTTGGCCAATATCCGTTTTTAATATGTAAATTAAGAATTTTATCAAAATTCCCCAAAACTAAAGGATTGTCGTGTCCTACGTCTCAAGTTATCAGTGTACACTTTGAAACCTAACAGTTTCCAAAATCCCTTGCTTTCACCTTTTATGAATCCCCTTTAAATACTTTCAAGCTTTTTTCCTTAACCATTTTATCTCATGGAAAATCTTAAATGGCAATCATTGCAACTTTGCAAACTTTTGGCTCTTTGAAATAGGTATCCGATTAATAGAGCACACAAAGAGGAAAATTCGTCATCCTTGACTTTTCACTAGGATAAACTAAGCTATTAAACAAGATCATTGTCAATATAAGTCCAAATGATTTAGCTCTTTATACTTTACTACTGGTGAACTTTTCACTTCAGGAATAAATTTATGATTAAGATGTGTGCACTCTTTTTTAACCTCAATCCCATAGATCAATTTTTTTCATAGTTGAAATCCATCTAAGCTTTACAAACTTAAGCATTGGAGCATAAATGTTAAAACATAGATAAAACCTCGACTCAAAGCTAAAAGAGATTAGGAACAAAACTTTAAATGATTGAAAAATGCAATTTTTAACCTTTCTTTTATTTCCATATACTATATTTATTTTTTATTTTTTTTGCAATAGGTATGTTGTTATTAGTTCGAACCTCTACTTAGGCCTTTCTCGAATGGGATTATCGCTCAACAACGGTGTTCTGAGTTAGATACCCCCACTCAGCTGCTAACGTTTGTGGGTTATCGCTGACAACACCTTTTTCCTACAAAGCCTAGAATCCAAAGTCCTTAGGTGCAATTTTTTTTCATCACTCAGGCCGCGCTCCCTAGTGATGACTATGCCCACGTAACACTTGATGCCTGTTCTTAGTTATAATCCTTTGTTGCGGACCCCTCGAGTCTCTCTCTCAACCCTGGATACGCAAACGATTAAAATATATATATTGCTTTTATTATTTATTTTTGCGATTGCTTCATTGGCACGAAAAAATAATGCTTTTGCATTAGAAATGCTTCTTGGGCATTCTTTTTATAATTATATTTTGATGAATGGAAAATTTCATTTAGGAAATCAACATATAAATTTGAAACCAAAAATCTTTACTTACATATTAAATGAATTCTTTTTCAAAATGTAAGGACTTTTTCTAAAAGACATTGGTTGACTAGTTAAATTTAAAGAGCACGTAAGTTTAAAGTGTATTTAACAAAGTGCTTTATGGGAGTAAAAAGACACAAATTATTCATATAAGCTTTAGGTTTTCAAATAAAACCTTGCTTAAACAAATAAATCTTATATTTACTATATCATCTCTTGTTCTTCACATTTTAACATCCAGAGCAATAGGATTTGTGAAAAGCTTGGGCCCCACAAAAGGTATGGTTGGAAGAACTAGCTAGGGCATTTTTCACCCGGTCAAGTCAAAATTAACTCCTATTTTCTCACCAACGGACTACAAAAAAGGTGGTGGTTTTTTCTAACTAATGCTTTTTTGAGCTTTCTTTTGTAAGCATAAATTTAAATTTTTTACTTTTTCACATAAATAGGTTCAAACAAGGTTGCGTGGTGTGCTAGTCAATATGAGATATCCTTCCCCAAACTAAAATGAAACTTTGTCCTCAATTTTTTAAAATAAGGGTCAAAGGAATCTTTAACAAAAATTCTAAAAGACATGCAAAAGAATAGATGTTTGTTCGATAAAGACAAGGATAAGAGATTTCCCATTTTATGAAGAGAAGATTGGAGACCATCAATGGAAATTGTGGGCATTCCTTTGTCCTTCCACAATATTGAACCATGAATCTTCCAAAATCCGGAAAACTAGACAATAAAGACAAAACAACCAACAAGAAGAAAAAGGACAAGCCTCCTCTCTTCTTTTTACATTGTTTGCTCAAACATCTTAAAATGGCTTGTTTTGTTAACCGAGTACCATGTTATACTCGCCCTGAATTGATTTGTCCTTGGGGATGCTAAAGAGAAATAGAAAGAAAATAAAAAAGAAAATAAAAGGATAAGCATTGGGTGCCTCCCACGAAGCGCTTGTTTATTATTAGGAGTCCCCTTCGGCTTGACTCTTTTCCCCAATAGGTCATTATGGTGGGTAATAGTAGGGGTGAAGAAATTCCAAGAGGTGGAAACCTCCCCAAACTAAGGATGAAAGATATACCATAGCATTTTTGATTCCGGGTTCAACAAACTTGTTAGAAAAGATTTTCAAGATTGAAAATGTGAACCCGAAAAATGCTTTGGTAACATGAAAGTCCATTAAGGGTGGGTGGAGTGGGACAAGTAAATTCAAGAGTTCAAAAGAGCTTGTAGATGGTAGCTAAACTCTTTTGAACTTTATCATCTTTTTCAACAGATTTCTAATGAAATTTATCCATGGGTCAAATTTCTTTCCCTGATTGTTCATGGGAATATCTTTTCCACGAGTTAATATCTCATAAAACATCATAATCACTCCGGACATAAGGTTTTGTCTCAAATGGTTAGTATTCAATGTCGGGAGAAAAAAACTTGTAAACTCTTTTTTGTACTTAGGTTCGACTTTTGTTTCAAAATCCTCTTTAGTCTTTTCTTTCAGAAAATTTCAACCTTTTGATCAGCATTACAAAGAAATTTTCATCTTCAGTAATCCATCTGGAAGGCAATTTCCTCTTCCTCATTATCATTGAACTCCCAAATGAACAGCTGCCTGTTGCGTTTCTTGCAAATATTGAGAGTACAAAATGATATTGCTATCACTCGTTATCTCATTATTTGTATAATCAACAATTGGTGTTTGTTCAAAACCCTGCATTGTATGCACACTTTGATTATCCATATCAGTATGATAGGGTTCATGATGAGGTATCTCTGAGATAACATCAGAACCATAGTTGGAAAAATTAGCCATCAGAACCGCCTTTGCATTAGAGATATCATCACAGTCAGAATATAAGCATCAAGATCCTCAGTCTAGAAAGCAGCAGTGTTTGGAATGGTTGTCTGAGCAGCTTGACCATCTAGAATGCCGAATCTACAAGAAATGCTAGTTTTTCTTCATCTAAAATTTGTCCAGCTTTTTGTGCTTCAGCCAACATTGCCTTTTCCTTAAACCATGTAGCATTCCTAGGCCTCTTTGACTGAGTGCATTTCCTAGCCATGTGACCTTCACATTGACAATTATAACATTTAACCACCTTTGCCCGCCCTCCTGCATTATTTCCCCCTGAACTAGTAGCATTACTAGCTATTACCAGCATAACTTTGTCCTTGCCTCCTTTAAACTTGTTGCACAGTAACCCTGCCATCTTGAATAGTGGCTTGTTTTCTTGGATTAAAGGAAGTTCTAAGTTGATTGTTGGTTGAAGGGAACCTTGAAGAGGCTACAACTGTGAGAAAAGCCACTGCCTTATTGAGACAGGTAATTGGATCATCTCCTTGATTAAATACAGGAACAACAAGACCTGAGTCCATTTGAGAGAACTCAGTTAATGGTTGTGTTAAGGATTAAGGTGTGTTGTAAGCAATTTGTGAAATTAGTGGAACAGATGAGGTTTAATGAGACTAATATTGTTGTGATGGTGGAACGGATAAATGACTGATGTATGGTTGTGATGGATGTGGTGGTGGATACATTGGTGAGTATGATTGAGGAGAGTACACTTGTGGTATCATGGTATTTGTTTGTTGAGGAAACTGTGTGGTATTGTATTGAAAGTGATAGTGGTTAAGTTAAGACATTGACTGATTGTAGTTAGCAACAAATGCAAGAGGATCTTGGTATCGTTCACGCATCAAGCAAGTTTCATTTGCATGTGCCTCGTGTTGTTCGAGATATGAGTACAATTGATCATAGTTAGTAGTATGCAAATCTCTAGCCAACTTCACATCCGTCACAAACTTGCTTCATTCTAGTAGTAAACTATTCAAAAACTTGGTATTCACTTGAACTTGTCTCATTGACATATTGATAACATTCATGTTATTGATTAGTTGAGCAAATCTCCAGTAGTATTGATACAGTGTTTCACCCTTGACAAATGAAAACTTATCAAACTCGTCATACAATTTACATTCCTTCTCTTGTAATGACAATTTCATGCCTTGCATAAGAAACTTAACTCTATCCCATATTTCTTTGGCAACTTTGTGATGATTCACTATGGCATACACATCCGGCAGAAGACCTTGAAGAACGATGTTTGTAGCTTTTAGATCACAATCAGCTTGGAGTTTTTCTGCAACAGAAAGTTCTTCATACTTCTTTGTCCTAGTAGTGCCATCCACTTCAACAATAGTTGGCCAATCAAGTGGACCATTTTGAAGTGAGTTAAGAATCATTCTCCCGTTCTCCCGATTCTCTATGTATAATTCCATACGACTCTTCCACGAGTCATACAAGGATTTTTCCAACATAGGAGGACGGTTGTCCACACCGACAATGATCATAAATTCATCTAAAGTTGTCATTTTGAATTGATTGATTAAATGAGAAAAGATAACTTTTTGATCGTTCAGTGATTAGAGGTTTGTTGTGTTAAAGTGATGTTTGTTTAAGGAGTTTAAGCCGTAGAATACCAACGAACTTTTCAAAATTTATCGATTTGGTATGTGTACTTTGAAAAAGTTGTACAATACCAACGAACTTTCATAAAGTGTTCTCATTTGTACATTTTGATGACGTGTCACGTTATTGATGTGCCACGTATCATCTTATCAACGTTATGACAAGGTCAATCAAAAATGTTCAAATGAGAACACTTTATGAAAGTTTGTTGGTATTGTACAGCTTTTTCAAAGTACACGTACCAAATCGATAAGTTTTGAAAAGTTCGTTGGTATTCTACGGCTTAAACCCTTGTTTAAGTGATGAAGTAATGGAATTACACGGGATTTTACAATTGTTGATAAAACCAGGAAATTAAGTTAATATTTTACAAGATTTTACAAATCAAAGAAGAACCGTATAAATCACCTAATGGAAGTGGTGTAATTCACCCAAGAGAAATGTATAATTCACCTAAGAAAATGGTATAATTCACCCAAGCAAATGGTTATTAATTTTCACCAAGATTATGGTATACTTCTCCCAAGCAAACATGTATACTTCTCCCAAGCAACCAGGTATACTTCTCCCAAGCAAACATGTATACTTCTCCGGAGTAAACATGTATACTTCTCCCAAGAAAATGGTATACTTCTTCTAAGCAAATGGTATACTTCTCCTAATGGAAAACTAGTATA
This sequence comes from Tanacetum coccineum, assembly GCA_026074375.1. Taxonomy (NCBI): domain Eukaryota; kingdom Viridiplantae; phylum Streptophyta; class Magnoliopsida; order Asterales; family Asteraceae; genus Tanacetum; species Tanacetum coccineum. Next base: position 13,219 of record BQNB010112552.1, on the reverse strand, counting down.
ATTCGCCTAATGGAAAAGTGGAATACTTCGCCTAATGGAAAAGGGTATAATTCGCCTGAGAGAAACTGTGGTATAATTCTCCTGTATAATTCGCCTAAGAGACAATGTTAATTCGCCTATATAATTCTCCTAGTATAATTCGCCTGCTATACTTCTCCTAGTATAATTCGCCTGGTGTACTTCTCCTAGTGAAATTCAAAACACACTTTTTCAAAACACTTTAAGACACAGCTTTTTGTATGTGTTTCATTGTTTTTTCTTGTACAACTTACTATCCTAAGCATATTAGAACCTGTTAATACAAATATTCGCGCAAAAACGATATTTATATTTAATGATCTTCAAGTTTTGATAATAACAAATATAATGCCATACTACGTAAAAGTTTACGTAAACAAGTTATTTAGTCGAAAGTTTACTTGACGACGACAAATCACTTAAGGTATGAATATGACAATATTAAACATAGTTAATGATCAAAGAAAAATATTATCATTTACATAAACTTTTTCTAATCAAATGATTTAAGTTAACACATAATTAATTATAAGCTAGTTATATTAATCATGTAAGACAAAATAAGATTAACCATAAGTGGAAACAATCTTTCCAAATCTAGAAAATCTTTCCTTATTGGTGATAAGAAATATTTTGTTCTAGAAGAATCTAATAAACTAGTTTTATTAAGTACAAAACAATATTTTGTATAGATTTGTGGTAAATCATAAAATGACAAATGTTGTCCCAACTCCCCCAACGGATCCACCTAATACACTAGATGGATCCAACTACGTGGATCCGTAGGTCGCAGCTCACAACTGTCTGGGACAGCATTTGAATTTCAAAGGCTTGCCTATAAATAGCAACCTTAAGCTTTCATTTTTAACAACTCTTGACAAATATTTTTCACACACATCTTTTATCTTTTATATTCTTTGATCATTATACTTGTTACATAATCCATTACAAGTGATCAACTCATTCTGCTCTTTAGTGAAGAACACTTACGAAGACGTCAAACTTCAAGTGTTAATAGTTTAGTTATGTCATCACGATTGTGATAATCATTTATCTTGTATATTTTGTGTTGTGTGTTATGTATATCATATGTGTATGATAGGTTAGTATTTAGGCCACAAAATACATAGTGTGTTAGATTGGTTCTATCTCGAAGTAGAACTCGGTATTTAGCTTAGTACCAGAAAAAGTGTAAGCGACGTGTACGGTTTTCTCCGCCTAAAGGGAGCTTGTTGACATAGTGAAGATAACTCTCAAGTTGGGTACTTGGGGAGTGGAGTAGGGCGAAGAGGAGCTTCGTAGCCGAACCACTATAAATCATTGTGTCATCGGTTTGATCTTTCTTATCTTTACTTGTTCATACTTCGTAGATTACTTATTTACTTATTGCATCGCTATCATATATACTTGTGTATATCTCTTGAGTTCACATAAGTCGACAATCTAAGTTTTATTTTAAAACGGTAAATATTTCAATCCCCCCTCTAAGTTTCCACAATTTGGTACTCAGGGACGCACAAGGTCACCCAAGATCTTTAACGTATATTGTACATTAAAGCTTGAATCGATCTATGGATTTGGATAAATATCTAGAAGGGGAATCTATGCAAAGACCACCACTTTTTGAAAATGATCATTTTATATATTGGAAAAATAGATTTGAAACTTATGTGAAAGCAAAAGATTTAGATCTTTGGCATATTATCTTGAATGGTGATTTTACACCGCTTGCGAGAAACAAAGAAACCTAAATTTTAGAGGTTGATCCTTTTGAAGAACAATCCGACGATCTCAAAAAGAAACTTGCTAAAAATAATGAAGCTAAAATGGTTCTTTATAATGCTTTACCTGAATAAAAGGATTACGGAAAGAATTTTTTTTTTGTTGTAAAATGGCTAAAGATATTTGGAAATCATTGTTAATCACACATCTAGGTAATAGCCAAGTAAAGGATAATAAAATTGATCTTCTTGTTCAACAATATGAACAATTTACTATCCTGGAAGAGAAATCTATTGATAGCGGTTTTGCTAGATTTAACACTATTATTACTAGTCTTAAAGCTCTTGATGAAGGTTTCTCATACATAGAACTTATGTTAGAAAAAGTTTCTTTAGGTGCTTAAAACATCCTATATGGAGAGCAAAGGTCCGGCGATTGAAGAATCGAAAGAATTTGTCATCACTAGCTCTAGGACGACTTTATCGGCAATAAAAAGTACATGAAAGTAGCATGGAAAAGGATTCCGAAATCTATAGAGGCAAAAAGGAAAGAGTTAAGTTCATTGCCTTGAAAGCTAAGAAAGAGTCTAGTGATGATGAAACTTCAACATCCGGAAGTGATGACGAAGAATATGCTATGGCCGTAAGGAACTTTAAAAAGTTCTTTAGAGAAGAGGATAAATTTGTTAGGCTACCAAGTGAAGAAAATAAGTCATTCCGATTAAGGGATGAAAAGAAAAAAAAAGGCAAGAGTGACCGACAATGCTTTAGATGAGTGATCCAAATAATTCATTGGTGATTGTCCAATACAACTCGCAACAAAGATCAAAAGGCCTTCGTTGTGAGGTTCTTGGAGCTGATTAGCGAAAATGACGCCGAAGATATAAACTAACGATTGTAACTTGTCTCATGCTTCAATCGTCAATGAGGTAAACTTTAACTGCTTCTTATTATAGTGATAAAACGCATACTGTCTCATGATAAATGAATACTATGCAAATAGTATACGATAGCTTATGTGAAATTACGCCTAAAAAATCATAACAAGAATACAACTTGAAACTAAAGAGATATTTTAGAAAAAGAAATTTTAGAATTGAATGAGAAAATTAAGAAACTTGAAAGAAGTAAAGAAATTTATATTTCATGTAAATTATGTCAAGAACTTAAATTGGAAAATGCTAGACTTAAGGAAACTCAAGTTAAATTTGTAAAATTTGATAAAATCGATAATTCACTAAGAGAAATGTTAAATAATCAAAAGTCATCTAGTTGTAAAATAGGTCTAGGATTTGATAGTAGTAAAGCGTCAACAAGCAGAACCAAACCCATAAATTTTGTTGGGTCGTCCGCTAAAAATGCCACTAACGGATCCACCATACCTAGATTCGTGAGTCGCAGTTGCTGAAAATGTGACAGAACACATTTTTAGTCCACCCATGTCTTCAATATCGGATTTTGTCATTACTAGGAAGAAACTAATACATAATAGAATTGATGAGTCAAAGAAACCGTCTTTAAAACCATCACTTAAAAGCGGTTTAGGTTATGTCAAAATCGAGTCTAGGTCAAAAACACCTCCGCCTAGAAGAAATATCTCCTCTCAACCAAGATACAACACACATCAACCTAGAACAAACTCTAGAGAACTAATTTACCAAAACTTCTATCCTAAGAATTGGAACAACTATCAAAGTCAAGGCTTTGTACATATGGGAAATTGTATCCCATTTTAATATCCCAATCAATTGCAACAAATGCAAGGTATGTACAACACTAACATTTTCGGACCCATAAGATATTGGGGATCAAATGCTTGAATTTATTTTTATGAAAATAGGTATGCTTGAGAACATGCTTAGAACCAGATGAATGGATCAAAGATAGTGGGTGCTCTAAACATATGACCAGTAACAAGAGTTATTCTCTACCTACAAAGCATACAACGGAGGTAATGTTGTCTTTGGAAGTAACTTAAAAGGAAAGATCATAGGCAAAGGTACGGTCTCAAATGACTCTCTCACCATATCTAATGTAGAATACGTAGATAGCTTAGCATTTAACTTACTTAGTGTCGGTCAAATTTATGACAATAAGTGTAGAGTCTTATTCACGAAAGAAGGTAGTGAAATAATTAAAGATGGAAAAATCATAGGAAACGGAATTAGAAAAAATGGTTTAAACAAAATGAAATTAAGAAATAAGTCTCAAGACAAACTATGTCTCGCCACGGTAGTAGATAACTCTACCTTATGGCATAGAAGACTTGGTCACGCCAATATGCGTTTAATTCAATCTTTGTCATCTAAAGAATTAGTTAGAAACTTACCTAAGCTAAAAAATGATAAACATTTTTGTGATTCTTGCAAAATAGGGAAGCAAGCTCATGCAATCATAAAGCTAAAAATATGATTTCCACTAAAAGATGTTTAGAATTATTACATATGGACTAATTTGGTTTGTCGGTAATTGAAAGCTATGGAGGTAATTTATACACCTTAGTAATAGTAGATGATTATTCTAGGTATACATGGACTAGATTTCTAAAAAGTAAAAATAAAGCTTTTGAGAAATTTGAAATATTAAGTAGGAAAATTCAAAACCAACTAGGTAGTTCTATAGTAGCCATTAGAATGAATCATGGTCGAGAATTTGATAATGAAGTACAATTCGGAGCTTATTGTGACGCACAAGGCATTACTCATAATTTCTCGGCTCCACATACTCCGCAATCAAATGGGTAGTAGAAAGAAAGAATAGAACCTTCCAAGAGATGTATAGGTATATGCTAAACGAACAATCCATTCCACAAAATTTTTGGTATATTGCCGTTGATACGTCAACTTATATACTAAATAGAATATTAATTCGACCAATACTAAGAAAAACCCCTTTTGAAATATTTAGAGGTAGGAAACCCTCTTTAGAATATTTCAAATTATTTGGAAGTAATTGCTTCATTTTAAATAGTAAAGACTATCTAACCAAGTTTGATCCAAAGTCATACGAAGGTGTTTTTCTAGGATATTCTCAAAATAGTAAAGCCTATATAGTATTAAATAAACATACAATAAAAGTTGAAGAAACACTCAACGTGACATTCGATGAAAGTCCTCCTCCTACCAAATAATCACCATTGGTTGATGATGATGTTGGTGAAGAAGAAGCTATTATAAATAATACTAAAGTAGTAAATAAAAATAATGAAGATTTTGTCAATCGAAGTTGACGACGTCGTTAACATTAAGGAGTCCAAGAATCATCCACTAGATCAAGTCATAGGAAATCTTAATCAAAGAACCTTAAGATCTCAAGCCCAAGATCATAGTGATTTATTTTGTTTTATATCTACCATAAAACCTAAAAATGTCAATGAGGCATTAAAAGATGAAAGTTGGGTTGTAGCTATGCAAGAAGAACTAAATAAATTTATAGCTAATGATATTTGGGATTTTGTCCCTCTACCTATGAGTCAATCCGTCATAGGAACAAAATGGGTCTTTAAAAATAAATTAAATGAAAATGGTATAGTGTCTAAAAACAAAGCTAGGTTAGTGGCACAAGGATATAATCAACAAGAAGGTATAGATTATGATGAAACATACGCTCCGGTAGCTAGGTTAGAGTCAATTAGAATACTACTTGCAATTGCTTGTGCAAATGATTTTAAATTATACCAAATGGATGTAAAAAGTGCTTTTCTAAACAGTTTTATAAACGAAGATATTTACGTTGCTCAACGTTCAGGGTTCATTGATTTTCAAAAACCAAATTATGTTTATAAACTTAAAAAGGCTTTGTATGGTCTTAAGCAAGCTCCTAAGGCTTGGTATGATAGACTAAACGCATTATTGATAAAACATGAGTATTCAATGGGAATGGTCGATAACACACTTTTTACTAAGAAATCAAAATCACGTCTTATGATTGTTCAAATATATGTCGACGACATTATATTTGGTTCCACGAGTCAAAACTTGTGTGATGATTTTGCAAAAATTATGTACGACGAGTTTGAGATGAGTATGATGGGAGAGTTGAACTTCTTCTTGGGTCTTCAAATTAAACATATGGAAGACGAAATATTCTTCAATCAATCTAAGTACATCAAGGAGATGTTAAAGAAGTTCGGGTTGAAAGATTCCAAACCAACCAAGACGCCGATGTCAACGGAGATCAAGCTCACTAAGGACGATGAAGCCGACTCTTTGGATAGCTTTAAATATCAAGGTATGTTTGATAGTTTACTTTACTTAACCGCAAGTAGGCCCGATATTATGTTTAGTGTTTGCTTATGTGCTCGTTTCTAAGAAAATCCCAAGACTACTCACTTAGAAGCCGTTAAGCGTATATATAAGTATGTTAGAGGACTACACATTTAGGTTTATGGTATCCGAAATGAACCGGAGTAGAAACTGTAGTTTATGCCGACTCCAACCACGCGGGCGATTACGTTGATCGTAAAAGCACTAGTGGCGTTTGTAGGTTCATGGAATGTTGTTTGACATCTTGGTTCGCTAAGAAACAAACGGCCCTTGCTATCTCCACGACTGAAGCCGAATATGTCTCCGCCAGAAAGGCATGTCAACAAGCACTATGGATGAAACAAACTCTCATCGATTACGACATACGCCTCGACTACGTTCTGTTTATGTGCGACAATAAAGGTGCTATCGACTTAAGTAAAAACCTCATACAACACTCTAGAACTAAACATATAGAAATTCGTCACCACTTTCTTCGCGATAACGTCCAAAAGGGGAACATTTCTATCGAGAAAGTTGCATCCGAAGATAATATAGCAGATATATTTACTAAGCCTTTAAAATGTGAATTATTTAATTATTTAAGATTAGGATTAGGAATGATGGAACTTATCATGGATAGTGATCCTACATCATCTCAAAATAATCATAAATAGAAATCTAATGAAGCAATTAACCATTATTTAAAAGATGTTAATTCCCATTACAAGTTCCGATTACAAAACCTCCGATCATGAACATAATCGAGATTAGAAATTACTAGATAAAGAAAATATCATTAAAATGACCATAGATATTTTTAAAGTCTACATGTATGGTTAATACATGAAATTACGAAATCGATTGAGAAAGACGAAAAGAACATTCATCGAATTGCAACTCACACTTGTATTGACGATGCTTTGTTAAGTCTAAGTGTTCATAAGTGTTTGTGTTATTAGCAATGGTCAAATTTATGCTAAAAGTTAACACACTCCTAGTAGGATCGACTACGTTGAAATTCCATCAGGAAATTCACGACAAGTTGCACGGTTCGCTCAAAACTTGGACGTCGACTCTGAAAATTGTATCACATACTTCAATTTCAAAAAACACAACACCTTGTCTCAATTTGCTTTAAAATCAACTATGTCCACATTTTTAGACACCTGCGGGTAACGGATCCACCATATGGGAGATCCGTCCCTATTTAGGTAGATCGGTGAGTCTCAAAACGCGGGTAAATACTAGATTTTAAACAAATTGGGACCACATATATCATTATCTAACAACACTCACGAACCAAAACAACAGAACCCTACAAACCAAATCTTAATAATAGGCAGTTGGAGCAATTAATCATAAATATCATCAACAAATCATCAATTTAAGACTAATATTGTAAGTGATTTCATCTTATTTTCTTTTTAATTTTGTGTCTAGGGTTTTGATTTTACATAAATTAAATAATTTGGGGATTTTGATTTTTCATGCAATCCTCACACAATTAGGACTAAGATATAGCAATGTATAACCATTATGATACTTAGAAAGCATAATTGAAGTGATTCGCCAAAAATCAATTTTCGCCAAAACCCCAAGGTATGATTTTTGAATAAAACCTCACTTCTAGGAATTTTTCAAAACAAAGGTTGTTTAACTACATTGTTAATACAACGCAAAAATATTTTCCTCATGCATTAGGGCTCATGAATGTATCTACGAAGTGCTTAATTTATAAGCATTTTTTGTTCCATTCATCTAGAGCAATATCAAACATAGGTTGTGCATTAAGGTTAATAACGCTAATTTTCTTTTGTTTGAATCAAGCAAACCGCACATCCACATTACGTCCATATAAACACACAATTAGAAATCGCATTATATTTTACTTATGACTTTCCCTTATTGAGATCACTATAAATCACCTAGGTACCAAAATGCCAAGCGAATACCAACAAGATTACACGAAAACACATGCTTATGCTCCACAAATTTACAATGATCCCAACATGAAGGAAGAACTTAGGGATATCTATAGGACTTTAGAGAGTAGGTATGTTCATGAAGGGAGAACCATTGACTCGTCTTTCTATAGAGACCTCAGTGATGACTCCGTGGCTAAGTTTACCGCCATAGGTTTTGATTGCTTGCTTTCTCTAGATGAGCAAATTTGTCCTAGGTTTATCTTTGAATTTTACGAAACCATTCAGCTAGATAGAGACCCATCCAACCATCTCTCAATTCAATTCACCATCAACAATCAACATTTCAATATCTCCCTTGCTTAATTTATCGAGCTTACACATCTTCCTAATCAAGGCATTTATATTTACTCTGATGCTTGGGGTCTTGATGAACTTGAGAATTGAGCAAATTCCACCTTACAACTCACGCCTTCTGGTGTTCAACAGTGTATATTTGACATTGTGTCCTAATGAGATTTTTAATTTATCTCTTCTCTGCTCCTAGAGCACGATTTGTGCACTTTGGTTTTTAGTACTCGGAGGCTGGAGCAGACTGTCACCTATTCAATATCAACTATCTCAGAGTGAGATGTCAATAGATAACGTATGTATCTCCGTGACAAATGAGACAAGTTTCTTTTGAGAAGAACCTCGATATGGCTTGATAAGGGTTAGTGCAATTGCATCACTTAGGTTCCCATGATGGCATTCTCAATATCAACAAATCATCATTGTCATTTTAATAGAATTATATATTGACGTTCGGTTCTGCCAAAGTGTTTCGAAGGGCAGCCTTAGGTTTTTCCAACACCTTAATCCATACATTTTTTTTTAATTTCTTCAACCCTTATAATATAAAGTTCTTTTGTGATTTTTAATATTGTTCTTCTTAGCATTATTGATTAGTTTCCGCATAATCAATAGTGTTCGAATTAGTGTTTCATTATTTTTGCTTTAGAATTATCTAAGGGAACAAACCCTTTACAAGCTAAAGGTTAAGATCTATCCAGTAAACGATCCAACACTTAACCACCTTATGACTTCATCGACGTCGTGAGTTAATTGGTTGTTGGGTATAGAGATCGAACCATAAAATCTTTGATACATACATTTTGAAATATTCCCCCTACATATGTGCTTCGAGATTCAAAATTGTTTTGCGCATGAAGGAAAGATTTGCACTTAGAGTCTTAAAGATCACATTTTTCTATATCATATTTTGATCACATTTTCTCCCATTATTTAAAATAATAAATCTCTTAGTATTTGAAATACCAATTGATTAAAATTTACGACATGAAAAATTCCATGGGGAGAAAAATTCTACCATGATATTGTGTGAATTTATTTTTCTAATAGCTCCCCTTTAACATAGTATGTGGGATACCACTAAATTTTTAAAACTTGATGTTATAAGAAAAAAATGATATGACACCATAAATATGTTGAAGGCGAAGTGAGATGCCTTAGTGAACAATATATATTATTAATTGACATTATAATTTCCACAAATTGGTATCTTTCAAATTGACATTAATTGGCATATATTATAAAATTAACATTTTTGAGATGTACCCAAAAGACATTAAAAGACTATGGTTTTAAAAGCTCCCCCTCAAAAATTGATTCACTTGTTAAGATGACATTTTTGAGCATTATTTTACCAATTGTACCACTTATAAACATTGAATATTGTACCAATTGTTAAAGATATTGAGGAAGGGAGTGTTGAACACACACTTTTAACGAATATCACTTATTATGGAAAGATACCACAAATTATATTGTAAACAATTTGACATTGAAAGTTCTTTTTCAAAAATTGTGTTCAACGGTTTTAAAAACCATGATAGAGGACTTCTCTTCTATTTGTAGAGTAAGCGCACTGAAGCGTACACTTTCCTATTACATTCGGGACCGAGTTATGCACTGATATGTACATAAGTCATTAAGAAAATTTAGAAATGACATGTTTTGAAACGTTTGAACTCTTGCTCGAACTTCATTTACACACCCGTGTCAATGTTAATCGACATTTCTAGGTACGTAAATGTTATCGATTCCAAGAGACATGTCGAGAAGATTCTTTTTGGTATTTTTGAAATTTTCTGATTTTATATTTTGTTTTTCTAGATTTTATATTTTTGTATTTTCTTTTTGTTGGTTTTATATTTTTGTATTTTCTTTTTCAAAAATATTTATAAATCAAAATAAAGAGAAAAATAAAAATATTTACAAATTCGATGTTTGATGGATCAAGCAGATTCGTTTGCCAGAACCTCCAGTTCTTCTGGAGTCAAACATCTCATACCGAGTCGTCTGACGAGATACTTAAACCTATCTTCGGGTAAGGCTTTAGTAAACAGGTCAGCTAACTGGTATTCAGTTCCGACAAAGAATAATTCAACAATACCCTTTTCAACCTGTTCCTTTATGAAGTGATATCTGACATCGATGTGCTTGGTACGGGAATGCTGGACTGGATTGCACGAGATGGCTATGGCTGCCTTTGAGTCACAATACATAGGTATTTTATCAAAGTGAAAGCCATAATCTGTGAGCTGAGTTCTCAACCATAGAACTTGAGCGCAACACGCAGATAAAGACACATACTCGGCTTCTGCTGAAGACATTGAAGTGCAGTCCTGCTTCTTTGACGACCAGCTGACTAACTTATCACCTCCTAGAAATTGTATGCCACCAGATGTACTTTTACGTGAATCGACATCTCAGAACTGAACCATCTGACGGGATACTTAAACCAATCTTCGGGTAAGGCTTTAGTAAACAGGTCATCTAACAGGTATTTAGTTCCAAAAAAGAATAATTCAACTATACCCTTTTCAACCTGTTCCTTTATGAAGTGATATCTGACATCAATGTGCTTGGTATGGGAATGCTTGACTGGATTGCACGAGATGGCTATGGCTGCTTGCGAGTCACAATGCATAGGTATTTTATCAAAGTGAAAGCCATAATCTGTGAGCTGAGTTCTTATCCATAGAACTTGGGCGCAACACGTAGATAAAGACACATACCCAGCTTCTGCTAAAGACATTAAAGTGTAGTCCTACTTATTGGACGACCACCTGACTAACTTATCACCACCTAGAAATTGTATGCCACCATATGTGCTCTTACGTGAATCGAGACAGCCCGCTCGATCTGATTTTGAAAAAGCAGTTAGTTCGAAACCGGTGTCCTTCGGATACCAGAGTCCCATATTAATGGTATTCTTAAGGTACCGAAAGATTCGTTTAACCTCCTTGATTTCAGTTGGTCTCGCTTGATAACATGTTGCATGTACAATATCCGGTCTACTTGCTGTTAAGTACATGAGTGCTCTGACCATGCTACGATATTTTGTTTGGTCAACAAGAGTTCCACTCAGATCAACGTCTAGGGGTTTAGTAGCCATTGGAGTACCAATGCTATCACATGAGGTCATGCCATGCTTTTTAAGTATCTCTTGAGTATACTTAGCTTGTTTTATAAAGATACCACGTGGGGATTGGTGAATCTGAATTCCTAAAAAGAATTTCAGCTCCCCTATCATAAACATTTCAAACTTGTTGTGCATTAGTTTTTCAAAGTTTTTGGAAAGTTTTGGGTTCGTAGAACCAAAAATAATGTCATCAACATAAATTTGCACAAGCAATATGTCTTCCTCTTTTTTAGTAATGAACAGAGTTGGATCAATAGAACCTTTGGAGAACCCTTTGGATACCAAGAAGTTAGAGAGTTCATCATACCATGCCCTTGGAGCTTGCTTGAGTCCATATAAAGCATTTTTTAGACGGTAGACTTTGCCAGGATGATGTGGGTTTACGAATCCATTTGGATGATTGATGTACACTTCTTCCTTTAGAGAACCGTTAAGAAATGTTGTCTTAACGTCCATCTGATAGATAAGGAATGACTTGTGTGCAACATACACAATGAATATCCTAACTACTTCTAATCGAGCAACTGGAGCAAATGACTCTTTGAAATCGATTCCTTCCTGTTGGTTATATCCCTCAGCTACAAGATGAGCTATGTTGTGAATTACAGTATTCTCCTCATCACGTTTGTTTCTCAAGATCCACTTCATGTTAATGACATTTTTACAGAGTGGTCTGTCGACTAATTCCCATACATCTAATTGATCAAACTGGTGAAGTTCTTCCTGCATCGCTTCAATCCATACAGAATTAGCCATGGCTTCTTTGATGTTCTTTGGTTCGGTTTGACTCATGGTGAGTGCGAACATACACATCTTGCCATCTATTTCTAGCTGATATCTTGTTCTAATTGATTGAGAAGGATTTCCAATGACTTGTTCTAACAGATGATCTTGTCCAACAATGTTCTAAAGGATGTCGTTGATAGAATGTATGCATGTTTGATGAGTTAACATATCGAGAAGATATCTCCCTTCGTTCTTGTACCGGTGTACTAAAGATGTTGATAAATTTGTCTTCGACAACTTATGCATGTTCTTTATTGGTTTCTGCTTAAATAATGTTCTCATTGGCAGTGACACTTAGTGCTTGAGTTAGTGCTTGATTTGTAGTTTCAGGTGTTGTTTGAATGTTCAATGGAGGAATATATGCAGCAACAGTTGTTGAAGTAGATGGAGTTGTGTTTTGTAGTTGACGTTGATTAGGTGCATCAGTAGCAGTTGCAGTAGAAGATTTTGACACAACTGTAGTAGTTCCATTGAGTAATTCATCGAACATCAGACTAAATAGCAAATCCAGCTCATTTGACATTGTTACTGTCTCAGCTGCTTGAGGAAAATTTTCTTGGCTTTGGGGACCGAGACTTAAACTATCTTGTGTAAGTGCTGTTGTCGGACATTATGGTACGGGATCAGAACTGACATGATCTAATGCCATTGAAGGCAATTCGTCAAAGTTAACATGAAGGGTTTCAACTATCACTCTTTTTCTCTTGTTATATACCATGTAAGCTCTTGACATAGTGGAATACCATATAAAGATTTACGTATTACCTTTTTCTTTCATATTTTCAAGATTTTCACCATCTCTGACAATGTAACATAACTAGCCAAAAATGTGAAAGAATTTTACAAACGGTTTTTGGCCATTGATGATGTGATAAGGTGTTTTCTCATGTCGAGGAATTACAAGTGAACGGTTCTGAGTAAAACATTTTGTTGCAATTGCTTCAGCCCAAAAGAATAAAGGAAATTTAGCTGCGCTTAGCATTGTTCAAGCAGCCTCAACAAGAGTACGGTTCTGTCTTTCGAAAACGCAATTTTGTT
>BQNB010112551.1:0-22128 GCA_026074375.1 Tanacetum coccineum | reverse complement strand
ATACATATCTTTTAAAAAAATATCTCATACTTATCCCGTAAGTAATCTTGATAAATAATCTTCATCTTAATCCTTTCTCTTGTATTTATCCTTCTGACAGTAGAAACTCTTCTAGGAGTTGTAATCTTTTAGCAGTTGTAAGCAGCAACATTAACTTTTATACCAGCAGTACTAACTGTGTATAAGCAGTAGTAACCACTTAGAATATTTTCTTCATTTTTCATCAGCAGTACTAAGTTACACTAGTAGTACTAACTTTATGCTAACAGTTGTAACTTTACTCAAGCAGTACTAACATACACCAGCAGTACTAAGTTACACTAACAGTAGTAACTTATATACTAGCAGTATTAACTACTTAGTAGTATTTCTTCCAAGTCTCTGAGCAGTCTTAACTTCTATTAACAGTAGTAATATATACTAGCAGTAGTAACTCTAACCTTAGCAGCAGTTACTTCCAAACAGCATCAAGAAGCTTTTAATCCCAACAAAATAGATAAGTAATTTACGTAAATATTTATAATTAAGAATTATAAATATATCTCGGTAAGTCCATTCGGTAACCTTAGTCATCGTAAAAATAATCATATTAGAGTTGAAAATGAAACGTTTACTCATAATAAACACATTAGAGAAGTTTCGAGAAAAATTACATTTTTTGTCTTTTAGTGAATTTATTAAATAAATAAAATAATTAAATAATATTTTATTATTTAAAATCAAAAATCATGTTTTTAGGAAAATTTCTAAGTATAAACTTTTTACGAAATTTCGACATGACCCGTACACTCATACAACGTTTTCCAAGGTTTCAAACCTTATTTTCAACACTTTCTACCAATTCGACATTTTTCGACAAAATCTCAAAATCTCAAAATCTCAATCTTTAACGTTTACTAAAACTTTTTTCAAAATATCGTTCAATATCACTTCGTAAATACATTTTCACTTCCAAAAGTTCGTCAAAACTCTTGTAACGACTAAATATCGCTTATTGGGCTTTAAGGCCCAATAAGGGTCTATTAAGATATTTATAAGTCCAAAATACGATCCATGTCCAAAACCAAGGTCCATTTACATAGATAAGCTTATACCAATAAGTAGAAAATAATCCGGACCACAATAAGCCCTCCCATTAAGCCATAGCTTAAATAGACTTATTGGGCCGTGAGTCCATAAGCTCCAAAATACGTATATTAAGCTTGAAAATAAGCTATTAAGCTATGTATTGCATTTGGTTACTATCATAAGCCTTAAAAATAGTCCGCAAACATACGTCATAACACAAAATAGTCAAAATCCCTTTCCTAGTGATTTTGAAAAAGTCGCGTGGCATATAAGCCCAAAATAAGCCAAGAAATAGCTTTAAAATAAGTCTGAATAAGCTATACAAGCTACTATCAAAAATAAGCTATCTAGCAACATATATTATTCAACCATCACGACCACAACATCAAAACTACAAAAACCCCATTTTTCCTTTTTTAATCCAACGAACAAAACACACCCTTTTTATTCATTTCATTTCCAAACATCGATTTTCACAATGATCAGCTTGTACAACTAACATCTATGCATCAAGATAAACCCAAAAGGACAAACGAAATTTAAATTTGAAAACTTCTAATAAAATCTTCAAAAATGTAGATTTCGACACGAACCGAACAACCAACCCTTGTTTAAATGAATACCCAAACACTCGTATCAACCCGGAATATCACGTTCTCGATCAAAGTTGGAAAATATATGGTGGTTTGTTGTGGTAGGTGGCGGACGAACTAGCATACATACATTTATGTGTGTTTTTTAAATGAAATGGATAATGAATGGAGGGGTGTTGGGTTCTTTTTTTCGTGTCGGAATCACTTAAAAGCTCATAAAACTCAACCGTAAAATTTACCCCAAAGTTAATTAGCATTTTTATTCACCTTAAAAATACTTTGCCATTAACCTATAGTATTTACACGACATATTTACACTTTAAACCCTTCAAAACTCATTTGGACATTAACGAACGTGTCAGACTTGTTTTTTGGCATTTTTCAAAATTCACAAGGCAAACCACCCGGAATACAAATAACACAATAATACCTTCCAAAAGGGATTATTAATCACAATAAACCATAAATCTCCATAATTCTCAACAAAATCACCACCGTCAACACGGTATAAAATCAGAATAAACTGACAAAAGTCAAATTGTTAAAGGACTATAAATGAATTATTTAGAACACAAAAAGGGCAAAGGTTACATTCTACCCCCTTGAAAAAATTTTGTCCCTGAAATTCAACTACTAACATCACTAAACAAATGTAGGTACTTCAATTTCATCTGATCTTCACGTTCCCACGTGAATTCAAGGCCACATTTTGAATTCCACCGAACCTTGACGATGGCAATCCTACTACGCTTCAGCTTCTTAAACTCTATTTCTAAAATTTACATAGGCTCTTCTACAAAATTCAACTTAGCATCAACTCGAATCTCATCTAAAGGCATTTGCAGTGTTGGATCAGCCAAACACTTCTTAAGGTTCGAAACGTGGAACGTGTCATGAACACCGTTCAACTCCTCAGGCAAATCTAATCGATAGTCTACAGGGCCTACCTTTTCAATAATCTCAAAAGGTCCAACAATTCTAGGTGCTAACTTCCCTTTCTTCCGAAAGCGTACCACACCTTTTCAAGGCGACACTTTGAGCAAGACATAGTCACCTAAACTAAACTCTAGAGGCTTCTTCCTCTTATCAGCATAACTTTTCTGACGATCACGCGCAGCCTTAAGTCTATCCTTAATCTTCGAGATCTTCTTAGTAGTCTCTTGCACTAACTTATGTCCTATCAACTGACCTTCTCCAACCTCAGCCTACAAAATTGGCAAATGGCACTATCTACCATACAACGCCTCAAACGGAGCACATCTCACACTAGAACGATAACTATTGTTATATGAAAACTCAACCAACGGAAGATGAACATCCCAACTTCCTTTGAAGTCCAGGACGCATGCTCTAAGCATGTCTTCCAAAGTCTGAATAGTACGCTCACTCTGACCATCGGTTTGAGGGTGATAAGCCGTACTCAAGGCTAAACGAGTCCCTAATGCCTCTTGCATTGACTGCCAAAACCTCGATGTGAAACGACTATCACGATCTGATATAATCGAGATCGGCACACCATGTCTAGCAACTATCTCATTCAAATACAATCTAGCCAACCTTTCCATCTTATAATCCTCACGCATAGGTAGAAAATGAGCAGACTTAGTCAATCGGTCCACAATGACCCAGATTGTGTCATGCCCACTACTAGTCCTAGGCAACTTAGTCACAAAATCCATAGCTATCCCTTCCCATTTCCATATGGGAATCTCAGGTTGTTGTAGCAAGCCAGATGGCCTTTGATGCTCAGCCTTAACCTTCAAACAAGTCAAACACTTACTAACATACTCAGTTGTATCCTTTTTCATTCCATGCCACCAATACCTATCTCTTAAATCATAATACATCTTATCAGCACCTGGGTGTATAGAGTACTTTGACTTATAGGCTTCATCCATTATCAGCTTTCAAAGGTACCCATATTCGATCCAGGTAGTACAAAGTTCCATCACTTCTCTATTTTATCATCTCATCCAAACCTTTCTGTAATCCTGTAAACTCATCCACAGCCTCCTTTTGAGCCGCCAGTATCCTATCCTTGATACTCGACTGAAGGATCATATTCATAGCTCTAACTCTCTTAGGCTTTACTCTTTCCTTCCTACTTAGGGCATCAGCCACCACATTCGCCTTACCAGGATGGTAGCGAATTTCACAGTCATAATCACTAAACAACTCTATCTAATGACGATGTCGCATATTCAATTATTTTTTACTAAAGATATGCTGAAGACTCTTATGGTCCGTGCAGATTACACTTTTTGTCCCATACATATAATGTCTCCAGATCTTAAGTGCAAACACGACTGCACCCAACTCTAAATCATGGGTAGTATAATTCTCCCTTTTTAACAGTTCCAAGACTAACCTTAAGTGTTCTACATGCTCCTCTTGAGTCTTATAGTAGATTAAGATATCGTCTATAAACACTCATTTTAATTATACCTCAAAAGTATTTGATCTAGAACAGGCACATTACACAACTTATCCTTTAAAGTTTGAAATGCCAATTCCTGTTCCTCACCCCAATCGAAAGTCTTACACTTCTGAGTCAAGATAGTAAGAGACTTAGCTATCTTAGAAAAGTTCTTAATGAACCTACGGTAATACCCAGGCAGTCCTAAGAATGAACGAACCTCAGTCAGAGTTCTAGGTACTTTCCAATTCTTAACAGCTTCAATCTTACTAGGGTCCACATGAATTCTATTACCATTTATCACATGCCCAAGAAACTTCACTTCTCTTAGCCAGAATTCATACTTAGAAAACTTAGCATACAGTTTCTCCTTTTTGAGCTGTCCAAGACTAACCTTAAATGATCTAACCTGCTCCTCTTGAGTCTTAGGTGAGATTAAGTTATCAATCTTATAAAAAACTATCACAAACTTATCAAGATAAGGTCTACAAACTATATTCATCATATCCTGTACGTATTCTGGTGCATTAGTCAGGACCAAAAGGGCTTACAGTGAACTCGAAATGTTACCATAACAGAGTCCTAACGCAGTCTTTGGTATGCACCTAGTGCACTCTCAGCTGATGGTATCCAGACCTAAGATTTATCTTCGAGAAAAACTGCGACCCTTGCAGTTGATCAAATAGATCATCAATTCTAGGAAGTGGATAACGATTCTTAACAGTCAACTTGTTTAATTCTCTATAATCAATGCACATCCTAAAAGAACCATCCTTTTTCTTAACGAACAACACCGGCGCTCCCCAAGGCGACGAACTTGGTCAAATGAAACCTTTGTCTTGGAGTTCCTTGAGTTGTCTCGACAACTCCTCCATTTAAGAAGGTGTCAAACGATAGGGAGACTTGGCTACCGGTGTTGCTCTAGGGGTTAACTCAATCTGAAACTTAATTTCCCGAATAGGCGGTAATCCAGATAGGTCATCCGGGAATACCTCAAGAAAATCTCTAACCACAACAATCTCTTCTTGTTTCTTATCACTAGCCTTAGCACTCATCAACAATCTTGCTTTCTCATCCGGTCTCTCTCTTACTACTCTAAGTACGTTGCCATCCGGTAGTGGTATCCTCACTACCTTCTCATGGCAAATTATTTCAGCCTTATTATCAGACAACTAGTCCATACCTATAATCACAACAAAACTCTCATGTCCAAATGGTATCAAATCGATGTCAAAGACGTGACCCTCGATTTCAAATTTGCAACCCTTAATAACTTTATCAATCTCTACTAGCTGCCCGCTAGCTATCTCATTTCATTATATGAAAACTTAGTCACTGGGCTCTAAGCCTAACAGAGGTAAAAAGGTAGTGGATACAAAATTATAGTCGGCACTAGAGTCAAATAAGGTAGTGGCAAAATTTTTGTTCAAAGTAAACGTACTCATCACAATGTTCAGATCCTGAAGAGCTTCTCTGCTCCCAACATGATGCCCTACCCCTTCATGGTTCCCTTGGTTTCACGGACTGACCCCGTTATTAGCAGCTAACTTGATTTGGGACGATTTTCTTTATGGGCCTCGTGCCCTTTTCAATCTAGGACAGCTTTATGACATGGTCGGTACTACACACTAATAACATGCCCTATCAGTTGGGTTTCTAGCTTTGACAGGATTCCAATTCATCGGCACACCTCTACAATCCTTGCCAAAAGACCCGGGAGGTTATCAGTTGAAGCATGTGCGACAAGTTCTCGGGTACATGGTACGGAGTGCAGGTGGTACATGGGCCAAGTACCCGTATTCTCTCTTCCTACAGGGTTTACAGTAGTAGCAAAAGCATTCTCAGTCCTAGTCCTCTTATTATCATCCATTCCACTCCTATCCTTGCTAGGTTCCTCCACATTACCTCTCTTCTCACTCTTTTTATTGATCCACCTTCCTAACAGCACTCTGAGTCAGCGCACAATAAATATTGCACATCCTTCTGTTTAGCTGTGGCTCAGTGATATGCACCATCACTCGGTTCTGTGGAGCAAGGCCTTTCACATATCTCTATATCATCCTAATCTAATGGAGAGTTACCAAAGGGGTACTAACCTGCCTAACTCATGAAACCTATCAGTATATGCAGCATGGCCATCCCCGACCATGGCGTGATTCCACAACTCAGATTTTAACTTTTGCATATCATGATTAGGACAAAACTCTTGTATCATCATAAACTTAAAGTCATTCCATGACATACTAACAGCAACCTCCTGGCCTAGCGTGCGGATCTGAGAGTACCACCACGTTAAAGCCTTACCCACAAAGTGTACCAAATGTGTATTTTACTTTTTGGTCAATACTACAACCACTCATATCATGCACAGATTCCAATTTTCTAAATCCACACGAGTAAGAATTTCTCCTCCCATTACCTATCATTTCCTTAGGGTTATTAGTAAGAACTCCTATATGAACAGCTTATCCAGTTGCCATTACACGTTTCTCATTCCCAATGTTCTACTGAATCGTAATCATTAACCACATTACCATTCTGATTTAAATTCCCTCTGAGGTTATACCTGAGGCCACATGGCTGGTAGAGGTTATGCTTGTTGGGCATTGATCTTTGAGAAGTCGGGGTGCTCCCCATTGGTCTCTCTGCTTTCTCATTGGACTCCCTCTATACCCCATCTAGCTCCCAACCCTGGTAAGTTCCATTGGACCATTCTTTTCTTCAACACGCTCAACATTCTTCCTAGGTCTTCTACCCACTTTCACCTCTACAAACACGTTCAACCATTCCCCCTTCCTAGTGATTTCTGCCAGCAGGCCGGCTGGCACTTTGGTATAATCTTGACGGCATTTTCTATACGAGGGAGAAAATGGGCCAAAGTTAGCCAAGTAGGAAGGACTGTACCATATATACTAATTTCTTACTTTATATAACAGATTACACGCATACCACAACCTACTGGTGTCAACATCGATTTTGTGTGAAAACAACAATAACAAGATGACTGTGTTGTGATTACACTTATAATTACGCTGGCCACGTATTATATTCGGATTCCTTTCTCGTTATAGTTTCTTTATTGAATGCACACCTATTTCAATGACGACTTAACTAAGGCACCAAACATGAATCACACAATGGCACTCAAAAGCGGAACACCGCGCTCATAGATCTTATACGACAACTAAAAGAGGATCTAAGGTTATTGTCTTGGCCAAAACACCTTGTTCTCTATAAACCTTGGTAATGGGATTACCAAACGCCACCCCGACAATGGCGAAACTCGGGAAATGCCAACATAATGATCAATCATAAACACAGGGTACGAAATAACGAAATACTAAATTGTATAAACTCCAAGTGCTATGAAGACAATCAACATTGAACAAACTCAAGTGATGTCCAAACGCAAATAATATACACAATCTATTACAAGTATTCCAATGCCCTCACAGGGACCAAAATCCAAACTTATTCCATAACATCCAAAACTAGAATCAAAATAACAAGTAAGCAAGACTTCAAACGAAATTCCACTCGGGATACTTCTAAGTCTGCTATCAATCACTAAACTATTCCTCTTTCTACTCACCTGAAAATGGAAAATTTTTAATTTCGAAAACGTCAACAAATGTTGGTGGAGCTCGTAGGTTTGACATTAAACCCCGAAACGTTGTTCATTATTTTTCAACAGTGCGACAATAGTTGCTATATGTCAGTGTATTATGCAATTACTCTAGCATCACCGCTAATCAATAACCATATGTCACTTACGCACCTAAAGGGCCTACCAACTGGAGCACTAAAATTAGGGCAAGACCACACATAAACCTAGGTAGACGTACCCATCTGCTCCAATAATCATACAAATTCTGGGTAGGCGTACCCATCCGATCCAATAATCACACAAATACTGGATAGGCGTACCCATCCGATCCAAACAATCATGCATAATATTCACATAGCAGATCATAAGCACATATCTTTGTCCCAAAACAAAAAAAAAAAATAAATAAAACCAACAATTTTCGCACAGATCAATTCAAAATCATTCAAAAAACATTTGAGTGAACGCTTTCCCTAGCGGAATAACAGTAAAATGTGGGCTACGGAGAACTCACCTCAAGCAAGTCTTTAGCTACACAATCTCAATCACTACTGCAATTGCAACGACGCTCGCACACGTCATACGTCCAGTTATGTCCCCAATGTTATCATCAAAAGTCCAATAACAATCTTCTCGTTTGATGCATAGAGTTTAGAAGTCGTTGTACAATTTCCAAAATAGTTTTTGTGGTGTTGATGGTGACAACTCTATCTACACAATCATATCAATCTCATTCTCAGATAATACCATACTTTATACTATTTAGCGTTAAATAGATAAGTTAATATTATAAATTTTTCATAAATTTATGAACTTAAATTTATCTCAGAACAAGTCCATTCGGTACACCTTAGTCACTTCTATAGCATAATCATTATACGTTGAAAATGAATACGTTTCTCATTAATATCACATAGAGATGTTTCGAGAAAAATTAATATTTTTGGTCTATTAGTTGAATTTATTTAATAAATAAATAATAAATTATTATTTTATTTTTTAAAATCAAAAATCATGTTTTTAAGGAAATTTCTGAGTATTTACTTTTTACGAAAATTTCGGTCATGACCGTGCGTTTATAGAACGTTTTCCATGGGCTTAAACCTTTTTTTTCATCATTTTTTAAACATAATCTACCACTTTTTGGACAATAATCTTACAATTTTATTCTTTTAACACTTACCAAAACTTTTCCTTGCAAATGTATCTTTCCAATACCACTTCGTAATACATTTTCAACTTTCAAAGTCTAACAAAAACGATCATATTGGACAAATAATATCGCTATTGGGTGTCTTAGGCCCAAACATGAGTACATTAGGACATTTATAGTCCAAAAAATTAATCAAGTCAAAACCAAGGTCCATTTACATATATAAGTATATACTTATATGTAAAAATAATCGGACCAAAATAAGCTCTCCACATTAAGCTGCGGCTCAATTAGACTTATTGGCCGTGAGTCAATTAAATCCATAATACGTTTATTAAGCATTTAAATAAGCTAATAAAGCATTAACTATCGTATTTGGTTACTACATAAGACTCAAAAATAATCCACAAAAATAAGCCATAAACACAAAAATAATCAAATAATCCTTCCCTAGTGATCATGAAAAAAACGTGCATATAACCCCAAATAAGAAATAATAGCTTAAAAATAAGTCTGAATAAGCTATACAAGCTACTATAAAAAATAAGCATTCTAGCATCATATATTATTTAACCATCACGACCACAACATCAAAACTACAAAATTCCTCTTTTCCTTTTTACTATTCACGACCAAACGCACCTTTTTATTCATTTCGTTTTTAAAAATCGATTTTCACGACGATCAACTTGTACAAATAACATCTATGCATCAAAATAAACCTAAAAGTACAAACAAAATTTAAATTTGAAAACTTACAAGAAAATCTTCAAATTTGTAGATTTCGACACGAACCGGACAACCCAAACGTTGTTTAAATGAATACCCAAACACTCTTATCAACCCGGAATACACGTTCTTGATCAAAGCTGGAAAACAATGGTGGTTTTGTGGTGATTAGGCGGCGGACGAACCACAAGTACACACTCTTGTGTGTGTTTTATTTTTTGTAAAAGAAATGGATTATGATTCAAAGTTTCTAACAAATGGAATATGTGGTACACACAATGGGGAAAAAGGTGCTAAAAAAGTATACCATACTGTCACTTTTTGACTTATCTTGCCCGGCCATGGCATTCCTATGGGCTGTCGGTCTTTCTTTTTTTCGTGTCGGGATCACTTAAAATACTCGTAAAATCAACCGATAAAATTTACCCCAAAGTTAATTAGCATTTGTTATTCTCTTTAAAAATACTTTTAACATTAACCTAGACGATTCACAGACTTATTTTCACTTAAATACTTCAAAATTCAATGTGGACATTAAAGGACGTGTCAGACTTGTTTGGCATTTCTCAAATTCACGGGTCTCAAACCACCGGAATATAAATAAACACAATAATACTTCCATAAAGGGATTATTAATCATCATTATCCACAATCATCTACTTACTTCTTAAAAATCATCACCGTTAACACGGTTCAAAATTGAATAAACTAACAAAAGTAAAATAGTCGAAGGACTATAATTGAAGATATTCAGAACATAAAAAAGGCAAGGTTAACACTTGTTGTGACTTCCTATCTAAGGCTTGATCCTGCATAGTCACTTTTAGTATATGCCACCAATCATAGGTGAATCCTTGGGATACCAAAGGCCCAATTTTGGTTGACCTTTTAAGTATCTAAAGATCCTTTTCACAGCATGAAGATGTGAAACTTTAGGATTGACTTGGAATCTTGACAGCAACATAATGCCAAGAAGAATTTCAGCATGCCAGAGTTAGATACATCAATGATCCGATCATGGATCTTATAAAAAAAAAAAGTGTTCATCTACATCTTCACCATTTGCATCTTTGGCAATGCTTATGGTTTCTATTGGGGTGTGCTTGCTGTCTTGACATCACTAAAGCTAAATTTCTTCAAAATCTCAGTTACATACTTGTCTTGGCTTATAAAAATCCCCATTCTTACCTTCGGCTTAATTGCAAGTCCTAGGAAGGAAATGTGAGTTCACCATTGTGCTCAATTTGGAAAATTCTATGCATCATATCTTAAATTCAGTGCATATGATTCTTTGTAGAGCCAATAAATGGATTTCATCTACTCTTCATAAATTGAACTAATAAAATATCACCTTTATCTCTTTTGATAAATAAAGTCTTGTCTATCTTTCCTCTCTGAAACCTATTATCCAACAAATAAGTTGACAATGTTTCATACAAGCTCTGGGAGCTTGATGCAAACCATAGAGAGTCTTTTCTACCTTGTAAGCTCTATTAGTGAAGTCTGGATCTTCAAATCCTGGTGGTTAACAAACATAGATTTCCTCTTCAATCTTTCCATACAGGAAAGCACTCTTGACATCCATCTGATACACCACAAAGTCTTTAAATGAGGCATAGGCTGAGAATAGCCTAATTGCTTCCAATTTAGCGCTACAGGAGCAAAATTCCTCATTCCATAATAAAATTCCTTCCTCTTGTGTGTATCATTGTGCAACCATATTGCCTTTATTATTTATCATCAATGCCTTTTCATCCTTTCTTGGTTTTTGTACATCCATTTAGTACCAAATGGACCTTTTTCTATTAGCGTAATTCCTTTAAGGTCCAAACATGTTGTAACTTTGGGAAAATGTCGAAGCTCTCTTGCTAGCTTCTATCAGCTTGGACTCTTTTAATGCTTGAATTACCTTCTTGGGCTCTATTCTTGATGATAGACAACATGCAAACATATATTCTGGAAAGTCTTTAGGGGTTGGTCCTATGCTGCAATGAACTATACATAACTTGTTCAGTCACACTCTTTGTATCTCTTAAGTTTGAGTGCTGGAATATATGTTCACAATGATTATGTTCAATTGGATGGATCCCTTTGTGAATTATGGTAGTGGAATATGTGCTACAGGGGATATGTGTATCCAAATTGTTTATGTTCGACATATAACACCAACAATCTTCATCATCGCATCAAATAATATTTTCCATTCAGGCATATTTTGATACATTTGGATGTTCAAATGCTTGTTTTTGGATCACACAACATTAAATTATGAGCCAGCAGATTATCAGTTGAACTAACAGCGTTAAAAATTGTTAGTGCTATTTTCCATCACTAGCTGTATTAATATTATTTAGTGTTTTTAATATTGTCATCCCTTCTCTTGATTAATATTTGCTCCTTTGTACTTGAAAACATCACTATCTTTCCCTTCAGTGGATATCACTTTCATTCCTGGATCTTCAGCATCCTTCTTTTCCTCCTCCCTTGATGGTTTGAATCCAGCATCAGGAGAATCCTTTGAACTAGAAGAGAATGGTAGATCTTGAATGGATAATGGTAGCAGTATGTAATCTTTGCCAGGTATTGTCTCCATTCTATCTTACCTGCATTATCACATGCTTTTGAACCTGTACTAATATTAGATTGATTCCCTGCAACAACTGATTTATAGTTCATAGATTTTGTTAGTGCATATATATCAAAAAGCAAATTTGGTTCTACTTCCTATAAATTAGGTGTTTCTCACTGAATTGATACTTGCAGGTTCTCTTATACTATCCTAGTTCTACTGTTTGAATATTGAATGCTTTGCTATTGGTAGAGTATCCTACAAAGAACCCTTCATCAGCCTTTCCATCAAATTTACCTAGGTGATCTATGGTATTAAGGATTGTAACAGGACACCCAAATGGTCTCATGAAGCTTAATGCAGGTTTTCTACCTAGAAAAAGTTATAAGGGGTCTTGTTATTGAGGCTTGATAAACTAACTCCTATTTCGGACATAACAAGCTCAGTATTAACTGCTTCAGCCCAGAATGTTGATTGGTAGTTTTGAATCAGCTAGATAATCTAACAGCCTCCTAATTTGTATCATATTTTTCCTTTCTGTAACTACCATTTTGTTATGGAGTCCTCAGCACACTAAATTGCCCTTCTTAATACCCTTCTTTTACAATGATTCATGACCCTATTCCGGAATTCAGTTCCATTGTCACAATCTAATCACTTTCCACATTAAGTCTATTAGATTTTCTATGGCCTGTTATAAATGTTTTAAGAATTTCAGAAGTTTCCTCCTTAGTGGCTAAGAAGTAAACCCAACTAAACCTACATTAAATCTTCTGTGACAATAGGCACGTACATCTTTTTCCATTGAAAAAAAAAGTTCTTTAGACTAATGTTGGGCCAAAATAAGGATTCCATGTGCAAATTTTGTTCATGGTTGGCTGATTGAATGGACAGTTTGTGGTTACAAAAAGCTCTGTGTTGCTTTCCTTCTGACAAGCAAACACATGTTTGATTAATTTCAAAAAGTTTTGAAGGTTAAACCTCTTTCAAGGTTTCCTTTTACAGTTTATTCATTGTTTTGAAATCTTACAAGTCCATAGCCTCTTATGCCAAGATTAGAATTCATTTGGTTTGGCTTTTGCAATGAGGCAAAGTGAGACCTACTTTGCAGGACCCAACATTCTTTAAATAAACACTTGTACCATGTTATCCTTTATAGAATTTTAAGCCAAAACATGACTTTCATAGTTAGCTAAAAGTCTGGAGACAGAACAATAACTTACAGTATCAGTGAAAGAAAACACTATTCTTCTTGTACAACATTTATGAGACACTGAACTTTAGTTCCTTGACAAAGTACACATCTTTAAAATCAAATTTACCAGTTCTTATTTTACCTTTCCCAGTAATTTTCCCTCCTTTGGAATTTCCTCCAAAGGAAACAAATCCTCCATCAATTTCTCCATAATCAGTAAGATATGATTTGTTTCCTGTCATGTGCCTAGAGCATCCACTGTCAAATCATTCTTTATTCTTTCTAATCTTGTCTGTTGATTGCCTGAACATAATGGTGGAAGTTTTTTTTCTTTTGGAGGACCCCAAGCCATTAAACTGGACTTGGATCATGCACTTATGCATCAACATAGTCAAATATTTTAAAGGACATTGATGCACCATTGTTTCTGGAGACATGGTCTAAAACTTTGTGCTTTGGTCTCCAAACCGCATTACATGGACTGAGGCCTTAACAGGCATTTTCTCTTATTTCCTCTTACTGCACTTAGATTTGCTTTTGGCCAACACGTTATAACTACTGCATTTGGTCCTTTTATGCAGCATTAACAATTTTCTTTTTTTTTTTTTTTTTTTTTTTTTTTTTTTTTTAATTTTTTTTTTTTTTTATTTTTTTTTTTTTTTTTTTTCTTTTTTTTTTTTTTTTTTTTTTTTTTTTTTTTTTATTATTTCTTTTTTTTTTTGTTTTCTTTTTATTTTTTTTTTTTTTTTATAATTAAAGTATTACCCTCTTATTAAATTATGGTATTTAGCTGCTGTTATTTTGTTAAAAGTCCTTCTAGCAATTGAATATGCATTATTAATAACATTTTTCATAGGTCCTACATTATTCACTGCTGTTCTTGGTTGAACAGTATTAACTGGTCTAGCAGCATTAAGTGAAATTGGCCAGACCTAGTTAAGACTTGTATTGGAACATGTTCCTTTTTAGACTGGGGTGAGTTAATTTAGAGAAATTCTTTTTGTTCACCCTTTGAACATTAGTCCAAACTGGTTTTTCAAACCTTTGATTATTATACCAGTTATTGCAATCTTTCCTCAAATGTTCAAAACTACCACACACATGACAAGCTTTGGGGACATACTCAAAACCATCTCACCCCCACCCCCCCCTTTTTTTTTTTTTTCACTTAATTTTGAGACATCTTTCTGGTTTCAAATTTCTCTTTTCCACTCTAGGTCTAGGTTGTGTTTTGCCCTTACTTTTATCATCTGATATTTTACTAGGGATTTTACTTGCTTAGTAGACTTAACAAAGTTTATCTTAGCAAAACTAGGTTATTAAACATCCTAACTGTTTTAATCTTAGGCACATCTTCTTCCTCACTTTCAGACACCCAATCCTCAATAATTGGGGCTCCATTTTCTTTCCTAGCATTCTTA
Organism: Tanacetum coccineum; assembly: GCA_026074375.1. Classification (NCBI taxonomy): domain Eukaryota; kingdom Viridiplantae; phylum Streptophyta; class Magnoliopsida; order Asterales; family Asteraceae; genus Tanacetum; species Tanacetum coccineum. The sequence continues at coordinate 7,377 of BQNB010112551.1, read as the reverse complement.
GGTTCATTAGTCTCAACAGTAGGCTTTTCAAACTACAAGATCGTAGAGTCTTTATTCACGTCCACAATTTCCATCTTGACTAGATAAACTAAATCATGCCTTTGTGGCATAAATTTCCAGTATAGGGTGGTGGGTACCTTATACCCTACTCCTGTTTTACACTTATCCATTATTTGTCTGTCTAGAAGTTCACTTAGGCTTTTTGATGAATTTTCAAATTTTTGTATTGTAAGTTGAACCTCGTCCTTTTCTTTTGTAACCAACTCCAACTTCCTTTTAAGCTCTGTAATATCTAAATCTTTTAAATAGACTTCACATTTTAAGAGTTTTATATCTTCCTCATATATAGACTCATTTTTCTTAAAGATTACCAGTCAAGCTTCTAAAGAATTCTAAAACTCCGGGTTTTATAAGAGATGCACTTATCCTAATGTTCTTAAGTCATTTAACTAATTGTTCACTTTTATCTTTTAGATTTTTTACACATTCTAACAAGATGAACAAACAATTTGAGTCATTAGATACCTCAGAGTTTGTAGAAGAATTTAAACTTGTTGAAGAATAAGCCATGAGAGCAAAATCAGTTGGACCTTCTTCTGCTTGGTCACTCCAATCATAGCCAAATCCATCACACTGAGACACTAAGGCATTTGAAGTAGTAAAAGTTTCCCTCAACTGGTACAGTCCTTCTTGTAGGCTCCTTGTTCATGTTGTCTTGATTCCTGGGTGCCCTGTACTCCTTTGCAAAGTGTCCTTTTTTGTGGCAGTTGAAACACTCCACTTTGGACTTGTCATACACAATTCTTTCTTTGTTGTTTATGTCCAGCTTCCTTCCAGTATTCTGCAGGAATCTTTTTGCTCGATAGTTAGCTTAGCAATGTTCCATCCTCAAGTCCATCTCTTCTAGTTCATCGGATCGATTTGTTAAGAGCTTTATTATCAAGTTGTGGATTACTTGTTGGCTGCAAAGAGGAATAAAATAGAGCATTACTAAAAAATTTTCACAAGATTTTGAGCTATCAGCAGGCACCCATTAGTTCTAGCAGTTTTAACACAATGAGCTGTCTTAATCTGCTCCAGTGCATTGTTTGTACGCTAGTAGATATAAACGGCTACAATTTTCGTGAGTTAGTGGTTGAGTTTGATGTACCTTTGAACTCTGATTCATAAGACTTAAGGTTGTTGAAGAGGTCATCTAAACTTTAATGTTTTAATTTTCTGTTTTTTACTCCACGCAATAGTTTGTTATGTCCATTCTTATGACTGATTTCTAAAGAACTTATGATTTAATGTCTTCTTGAGAGATAACTTCACACATGCTTCTCCAGTTGAACTAATTAGAGTTTGAAATACTTTCATAGGTTTGCTCAATCAATTCTGTGTTTGGATGCAACAAAGTTTTACATATTCCTACTGAAAAGATTTTTCTAGGTTTTCTTTGTCGAAGTTTTTCCTCCATATTGTTATTAATCGGCCTGCTCAGTTGACTTGCATCCTTGTTTGGGTTGAACTTTAATTGTTGCTCTCTTTAGTTTGGCCATCACTAGATGTGCTTCTTGTAGTTCCAAATTATCAAATAATGATATCACTTAACCATTAAAATAGTTCCAAAATATCACCATAAAACAACCAACAATCACTTTGAGATGTGTTTAAAAACCATTGGTGGTTAGGGTTTATGATGCCTAGAAAGCAACACAATCATAATCACTCCATTTCTTCAACTCTTAGACCTCATTCAAAACTCAAAACGAAAAGTAAAAACTCTAATTTCACTTTAATCATCCATCATTGTTTTAAAAAAATATCCTAAATCACTAACATAATTAGTAATAAATATGAATAACAATAATAATAATAATCACAAATAACAACTCAAAATGCACAAAATAACTTCATATTACCTAATTGTCGTTATATTGTTCTTCATCCGCGGTCGCCTTTGCAACCTGATTCGGTTTCTGACGCCGATTCGTCTCTAACTCGGAACCGTCCGTAGTTTGAGTCTCTAAAGTAATTACGCACAGATAATTAAAAATTGAAACCCTCGGTATGAAATTAAAAAACAATTAGGTATGAAATGTTAACGGAATTTGTAACTAACCGATCTGCGAACAACATCTTCTTCTTCAGTTTCGTCTTCCATTGTTGCTTGATTTTCAGTGTGTTTTTTTTCTTCAAAATTTAGGGATTTTTTATGTAGCGAATTGTTATTTAGGTTTGGAGGGAACGTGTTGGGATAGAAAACACACACGAACTGTGTGTAAAATTAAGCAAATGGGAAAAAAATAAAGCTTTATATACTTGGATAAGAAAATAGGATTAAACCATTAAATCTTAGATTAATCTCCACCATTATATCAAACCCAAATGGATGGTGAGGATTTGTCCTTTGATATGTGAGGAGAAACTAGTGTGCTGATGAGGTGTGGTTTTATACACTTTTTCAGGGTCGTTTAACCCCCTAAATCGTGCATTTATGCCTAAAATAGGTACTTAATCGTTCCTTTTCAGGTATTTAGCATTTGGAAGGCATTTGAAGGAAATACACGTAACTTGGGCTCATTTGGAGAAAAAATGGACAAGACTACAAACCTACACCAACATCTCTCAAGAATATGTTCTCAGAGACTGGAGATGGCGTCACAAAATACACGTGACGACGTCATAATTCTTTCCACGACGGTGTCACAAGATTTCACGACAGCGTCAAATCGCACGATCTAACCCAAGATCTAGAATATTCTTCTTATGACGACGTCACGATTAAAACGCTACGCCGTCGCAGCGATTTATCTATATATACAAATCCATTTTTAGGGTTTTAAGTGTGTAACTTTATATAACTTTTGGGAGACGAACCCTAGCTCTTGTAGCAGCTTCATAGGTCATTTTTAGGGCCTCAAAACCCTATTGTACTACCATGAATTCATGTTTTAATCAAGTAAGATTATCTTAATCATTCAATATGTCTTGTTATTTGATTATTTATTGTTCTTGCTTTATTTTTAATATGCTTGGCTAAACTCCCTATTGTGTTCATTTATGATTGTATGAAACCTAAAAGGTAGATCTTAGTGATGTTGATTCTTATGATGAATATGCATGTTAGGCTTTAGAAAACCAGTTTTTGTCTGTATCGCTATTGATATGTCTAGGGAAACATGATTGTGTAGAAAGGATACTATCGGGTAACAGTCTTCATACTATCTTGCCCCCTAATATGGTTGATCCACTCTTAATATATTTCAAATGCATTTAATATACTCTTGGGGGCCTTGTAATAGTCTTCATACTACTTTACTTGTGTGTTGCCTCAACAGAATATTAAATAGAAGGCGGGTTCGTGTAATCCGTTTATGACTTAGGAAATAGTTGCATAGATCATCATAAGTGTGACAAAGCAACAACACTAGGAGAAGCAATCTAGGAAGTAATACAATTAAATGAATACAATCTCTTTATTATATTGTTATCACCATTAGTGTAGATTGTTATTTAGTTTAATAGCTAAACTAAACCAAACCTCTCAAACATATGATTTTAGCTTTCCTATAAACATAAAAATACAAAAATAATTTTCTCTCAACCCTTAGAATTCTGTTAGACCGTGATCAAGCCTTCCTAACCTATTCCTCTAGAGAAAGATAACAACCCCCGAGTCTTGCCTATACTACAACTACAATGGTTAGGTACTCTGCCTAGGGAGTTGTAAAACTTCTTGTAGAAGTCCCTTACGACTACCGCATCAAATTTTTGGAGCCGCAGTCGGGGAATATTTAGGTTTTGATCTAGTTTAGCTCAGTTCTACTTGCTTGAATCCTTTCAAGTGGGAATTTATTTCCGCATATTAGTTTTCTTGCAGTCTATCTTTTCTTTGTGTGTTTGTTTGTAATTTTCATTGACTATTCTATTCTTCACTATGGAGAATGCGAATCCATCATCGATCATAGGATCTCTTTCTCAGGAACTCTCTGTCACCACTCACGCTAAGTTTACGGCCATAATTAACAAGCTTTTAAAAATAAGGTAAACTATTGATTCTCTCCTCTTCAAAACCATTAACGAGTCAACCAACCAATCTTTCGACTTCGAGATTTTCTGCCCTGAAGAAAGAATTAAGGAACTTGAATTAAGAACGCAACGAAGAAATAATTTTGAGGAAGAATTTTTCAAAAATAAGTTCCTTACTAAGGAAGAATTAGCTTACCATAAGGAACTATTAGGAGAACCTCAACCTCTTTTCTCGACCCTAGAGCCTAAAATTAGGAGAGACGACCCCTGGAGTTTATAGATTTCTTATGTAATCGGCACCGTGTACACGGGCCATGAATACATTGATCTACAATCTCCTGTCAACATCATGTCTCATGCTTACCACAACAAAATAAGAGAAAAATCCTTTCAAGCACGTAGAAACCCATACCAACCATATAAGTTTTGCAACTTTGTTGGAAGAGCCAAAAATGTGCATATATTTATTGGGTGTTTCGTTTATGTTGTGGACTTTATGATTTTAGAAGACTTGGGCAGTGTCATTGATAGTGGGTTAAGTGAAGTAGACTTGGGACAACCTTTTGCGCATACATCTAAGCTCACTTATGATGAATCTTTAGGATTAATTAGGTTTGCCCAGAAGGACGACGAGGTCGTGTTTAGAATGCCTCAAAGGACAAAAGAATTAGACTTAGTATCCTCTTTAGAAAAGGATAAGTTTGAGGCATTCTTTATGGAAAACTTGAAAGTTAGAAAAAATGGGTTTAAGCATATCCTCGAAAAGAGAAAAGGATACTACAAAGCTTGCATGAACCTTGGACGAACTTATAAAAGAGATAGGGAAACAATTGAAAAACACAAGACCAACCACATAAGTATCATCAAGTTTAAGGAGTAAAAGGACTTCGAGTCTAGCTACAAGACTCATAAATAAAGAAAAGTGCTTTTTGGAAGGCAACCCAATATTTACTTTTCCCGCATATTAGGAGTGTCTTGTGTGTTTTAACTCTTTATTGTTTGTTTTATTATGTTTGAATTAGTTTGTAATCATGCATTGTTTATTTGTAACTTCGCCTTATTTGCAATCAAATGTATTTTGCAACAAAATAAGTGTAGAGGAATATATCCGGTTTTTAGAACCAAGTTTAAACATTTAAAATAAATTATTTAGATTAATTCACGTCAGTTTCGAGTCATATGATTGAATTGTCAAATCTCAGGTTTTATGCAACCATTTGTACAGGAATTAACCTATGAAATCAAGTGCAAGAAATTTTTCATCAAAAACAAAAAATTTGTTTTCATAGAGTGTGGAGACGGCATCACTATTTACACACGATGCCGCCACCACGACACCTGTGACGGCATCAGGATATCCCTGACGGCGTCAAATGCCCAGGTCTAGAAAACTTAAAGTTTTTAATTATTTTTGAAAATGCAACTTGTACAACATTTAAAATATATACTATTCTTTTATAAATCTGCAAAACCATGAGTTTAACAATTCTCTCATCCTATATTTACTGCTTTATAGAGTCAACCCTAATCTCACATTGTATATTATTATATCGCACATTTTATGCTTGGTATAGTTGTCTTTGATTACAGGTTATATTTAATAAGAATAAGCTTAGAAATTCTTAAGAAGTTTCAATGGATGATTCTTGGAGGACGATTTAACCAGTTATCGCATGTTTCTTCTCCATTTGAGCAAACCATGGGAGTACTAGTTTCTTTTCCCTTTATTCGTTTTTACGGGTACTTCTATAGAACATTGAGGACAATGTTCAACTTAAGTGTAGGGGGAAAATAAGCCTTAGAAACTATTCTTTCATTTGCCATTTGCTTTGTCCTTAAAATGATGGGTAATATATCGAAACATAGCATAAAAAGGTAATTCTGACCTAAATTTAAAAAAATTTATGACACATACCGATGAAAACCGAGTATTAATAACGTCTCATGGATAGAAATTTATATGACTAGTACAAAAACCCTCAGAATTCCACCCCAAAAAGGTGAGGTTCGCCTTTAGATCTATAGGAATTCAGGTATCCATTATTGATACCCAAGATAGTTTATACCTTTAGCTTTCTCGAGTTAAGGAGTGAGCAGTCATGTGTGTCTATTACGTCGTTACGGATGTGTACATGTGGTCTTTGTCGCTTTTTATGGAGCATTGAGATTGCTATTAAATTATATGAGTAACCCGATAATATATTAAATTCTAGAACTTGTTTTTGTGATGCATTTCGAGACCGCATAGTAAGTATTAGGATTTGCTAGATAAGAGGCACTAGGATTAACCCATGTTTTAAACCTGTAATTGTTATGATGGTCACCTCGATCATATAACTATCCCACACCCATGTCATGCACTCATTTTTAGTGCAGGATACCCCTAGTACAACCCTCCGAGCCTATCCTTTTTCATGGTTCTCGTAATTTTCTGGTTATTCCGGACTATTAATGAATAGCATTGTAACCCTTAAACCAATCGTTACACCAAAATCGCCTTAGCCTACCTTGTATGTACTCACTTTTAGTACATTATTGTTTTTAACCCAAGTTAATTATTGAGTACACGGTTGCTAAGTCCTTATCCTTGTAAATATATTTTTGGGACGATTGGGATTCATGGTAGTATTCATTTCGCGGAACAATGGGGAAGAAAAGTTAAGTCAATACCCCCATATGTTTGTCAAATGATCTTCATGTTATTTTGATCCACTTGTTAATGAGAAAGATGGTGAAACACAACAATATGTATTGTTACCTTAAAAGCAACAACAACTCAATTGAAAAAAGAAAAAATGAGATAAATTGTTGGTTCCCGATTAATGCTTCACTTCATAAATCACAACACGGATCAAGAACTAGAAACTAGAAAAGAGATAAATTGTTTAGAGAGAGAGAGAGAAGAGAGAGAGAGATGAGAGAAAAAAAGATTAGATTTAGAAAAAAGATATTTGTGAGAGATTCTTAGATATTTTCTTAGGAAAATATCTATATATATATATATATATATCCCTACGACGCGTGGGATATTTAACTAGGACCCGGGCTCGGGTTTTGCTTGGGATTAAACCCAAAACATATACAATATTAGATTATCTATCGAGCCCGATTCCCGATATTATACTATTACAACATTAACTAATTAAAGACCGAAGCTCCATCGTTGAGTGACCGAGCTTCCTTGTTCGACTCAATAAATTGAGGCTAACAATCTCCCCCGAAGTGAGGTCTTGAACACGGGAACGAGCTTCCTTTATTGACTCAATAAAATTGAGGCTAACATATTTCATTATTAAAATGACGTTGTATTAGTTTGACTATAGTATTTATGTGTTAGAAGATTTATTATAATTAGTTAGTCAA
>BQNB010112550.1:4983-22128 GCA_026074375.1 Tanacetum coccineum | reverse complement strand
AGACAAAGTCGGTTCCCAAAACTAATGTGTCAGAGGGCTTATCAAAACCAGTCACTACACAAAATTTGCCTCAAACAGCAAGGCAAGCTGTAAGTAACACAAACGTGATTAAACCAGGCATGTATCAGATTAACACTAGGACTGTACAAACTAGAGTACCACAGTTACCTCAGACATATAGGAATACTAATCCTCGCGTGTCTACATCTACAGGAGTAAATCACAGAACTAATGTTAGCAGACCACAGCTTAGGAGCACTCAAATGAAAGATAAGGTCGTGCCAAACACTAGTCAAGTGAAGTTTAAGAAGACTGAAGTAGAAGACCACCATAGGATTTCTAGTATTTCTAATCAATCAAAGTCTATAACTGCGTGTAATGACAGTTTAAAATCCAGAACTTCGAATGTTAATGTTGTTTGTGGTACTTGTGGAAAATGTGTGTTTAATTCAAATCATGATGCTTGTGTTTCTAAATATTTGAATGACGTGAATGCTAGAACTAAGAAGCCTAAAGTAGTGCCTATTAGTACTATAAAACCTAAAAGTCAAGCGAACAAATCTGTTGCAACATACCATAAGAAAACAGTTGCATCAGAATCCACTATCCAGAATTCCAAGAGTTACTATAGGATGCTATATGAGAAAACTAGTAAGGCGTGGAAATGGTGGATAGAACAACAATGCCCATCAGGATATAAATGGGTTCCTAAGACAAAAATGAAATAGGTGCCTAAAGTTAGGAATGAAACTATGAAAAAGAGAGTTAGTTTTGCCATAGATAATGCATCTAGGATAACTAATGTCTTGAAACTCACAAACACTTTAGGATCCAATTTGTCATGTATTCCATCGTCCTTTAATTCTCTTGCAGATTTTACAACTCATCCTATTCATTGTTGACGCGGGATGCATAAAGCACATGACAGGCAATATATTGATTCTGTGCAATTTTGTTGAAAAATATCTAGGTACTGTTCGTTTTGGCAATGATCAATTTGCTCCAATTCTTGGTTATGGAGATTTGGTTTAAGGAAATATCACGATCAACAGGGTTTGTTACGTCGAAGGACACAATCATAATCTCTTCTCGGTTGGTCAATTTTGTGATGCGGATTTGGAGGTTTCTTTTCGGAAATCTATGTATTTCGTTAGAGATCTTCAAGGAAATGATTTACTCACCGTTAATTGTGGATCTGATCTCTATACAATTTCTATTTAAGATACAACTTCATCAACTCCAATATGTCTCATGGCTAAAGCCTCACCAACTCAAGCATGGTTATGGCATTGAAGACTTTCTCATCTTAACTTCGATTACATCAACTTGCTTTCAAAGAAAGATGTCGTGATTGGTTTACCAAAGTTGAAATATGTTAACGATCAACTATGTTCCTCTTGTGAAGTGAGTAATGAAAAAAGGAGTTCATTCAAGACAAAGACTGTTCCAAGTTTAAAAGGCCGGTTAAATTTCCTTCATATGGACTTATGTGGTCCAATGCGGGTTGCTAGCATAAATGGGAAGAAATATATTCTGGTAATTGTAGACGACTACTCAAGATATACTTGGACTCTCTTTCTACGTTCCAAGGATGAAACATCAGAAGTTTTGAAAGATTTTCTCACGATGATCTAAAGAAATCTTCAATCCCTAGTAATTTTTGTTCGAATTGACAGAGGCACAAAGTTCTTAAACAAGACACTCCATGCATACTTCAAAGAAGAAGGAATTGAGCATCCAACTTCTACTCCTCGAACACCTGAACAGAACAGCGTTGTCGAAAGATGAAATCGTACTCTAGTTAAGGATGCTCGAATGATGCTTTCGGCAACTAAACTTCCTTTGTTCTTTTGGGCTGAAGAAATTGCAACCGCATGCTATACTCAAAATAGATCTATCATCATCCTGACACATAAGAAAACAACATATCACATCATCAATGAGAGTAAACCTTCAATTAAACACCTTTACATCTTTGGTTGCACTTGTTACCTATCCAGAGATGGTAAAAATCTAGACAAGATGAAAGAAAAAGGGGATCTGTGCATTCTAGTAGGATTCTCTACTTAGTCTAAGGGATATCGTGTTTACAACAAGAGAACCCGATTGATAGTTGAGTCCATACATCTTAGATTTGATGAGATCAAAGAGATGTTTGAGACGTCTGTTGACAAGAACACTTCAGGCCTCGTTATCCAACGACAAAAGGCGTCAGATTATGACAACTCTGGCCCCGCGCCTCAACTAGAAAATGTTTCTCCTTCAACAGATACAATAGCTCCGTCACAACAAGAGTTGGATCTTCTTTTCGGTCCTTTGTACGATGAATTTTTCAATGCAGGTACTTCAAGTGTCAACAAGTCTTCTTCTCCAACTGACAATTGCAAAACAAAAGAACACCACCACCTACAACAAATAATCCATCTTCAACAGAACCAACAACTCAACTACAAATGTTCATGCTGAGGAAAACAACGATAATCAAGCAAAAGACACACAGGTTCAACAAGATAAATTTATCAATCCTTTCTGTACATGGTATGACAAGTTTGAAGAGACTTCCGTCATGTAATATTGATAGAGTTGCAAATATGCATACCATCTATCAACCACATGATTCGGGAATACCGATGGACAACAGATCACCCTTTAACTCAAGTTCGTAGAAATCTATCAAGCCAGTACAAACAATAACGACAACTTGCAACGAGGATCTTGAAAGTGTATGTTTGCACTCACCGTGAGTACTACTGAATCAAAAACCATTAAGGAGGCAATGGATGATTCTGCATGGATAGATGCAATGCAGGAAGAGCTTCCTCAGTTTGACAGACTACAAGTCTAGGAACTCGTTAACAAACCCTTTGGCACCATAATCAAGCTAAAGTGGTTATGGAAGAAACAAAACTGATGAAATTATCAACTAAAATTCCGCAATAAAGGCATGACTTGTAGCAAAGGAATAATTTTATGGGATTTAAAAGCCTTTAGATGCTGCTTGAGTTAATACTGCATAAGGTTAGAGTTACTGCTGTCAAGCATAACTTAGTGCTGTTAGTAATCTTAGAAGAAATCCTACTAACTTAGTATTGCTAGTATATGTTGGTACTGCTATTATAACTTAGTAATGCCAGTAAAGAATAAAGAAAAAATATTCTAAGTAGTTACTACTGCTTGTACACAGTTAATGCTGCTGGTACAAAAAGTTAATGCTGCTGGTATGAAAGTTACAACTGCTGAAAGATTACAACTGCTTGAAGAGTTTCTACTGTCAGAAGGATAAAGATGAAGATTGCTTATCAAGATTACTTATGGGATAAGTATGAGATATTTTGGTAAAAAATATGTATAAGTTATTTGTTTAGAAGATCATGATAACTTAGGAATATATTGTAAGCCATGTAGGACTCCTTAGTGTATAAAAGGAGGTCCTAGGGCATGTAGTTATATATATCTTTTATACAGTCGTATATAGCTTCAAGGTTGTAAACTCTAGTACTACACAGAGTACTCATATTATTGATAATAATATTGGAGCTTTTCAGTAATATCATTGTTCATACAATTCACTGTTTCATTAATATTCTTCTAAGTATTAAAGAGTAGATTCCGCATACTCTTTAGTATTCACAAAGTTTCAACCATAGTTGTTTTGGATTTATCCAAAGTAACTTAACCTTTACAAGCTAAGGAATAGATCTTAAGTTGGGATCAACAAGTGGTATCAGAGCTTGTGTTCTAAAACTTTGATCTAGAAGAAACTAACAAGAAGAACTCTTTACTCACAAGGAAGAGATGGATCTAGAAACTGCACAACTCACTACTACTGCAAATGGATCTAGAAACTACTCAAATTATTACTACTGCAAGGAGGCTAAGGATTGAGCAATACTTTCAAGTACAAGACTATGCTCTATGGGATGTCATAGAGAATGGAAACTTATTCAAACTTGCAGCTAAAACAACAACAAATGCTGATGGTACCTCAACTACACTAGTACCAGGTCCTGTAACTACTAAAGAAAAGGTTCAAAAGAAGAATGATATGAAGGCAAGAAGTATATTACTTATGGCACTTTCTAATGAACATCTAATGACCTTTAATCAGTACAAAGATGCTAAGACTTTATTTGCTGCTATACAAACAAGATTTAGTGGTAATAAAGCCACAAAGAAGACTCAGAAGACTCTTCTGAAGCAAATGTATGAGAACTTTAGTGCTCCAAGCACAGATTCTCTTGAATTTATTTTTAACAGACTTCAGAAGATTGTAAGTCAGTTGGCTATTCTGGGTGAAAATATTTCACAATAAGATCTCAATTTAAAATTTTTGGAAGTCTGCCTTCTGAATGGAATACTCATGTTGTGGTCTGGAGGAATAAACCTGATCTAGACACAATGAGCTTTGATGATCTCTACAATAATTTCAAAGATTGGGTTTTTGTGCTTCCGTTGAACAAATGAGGGTTAAAGGAAACTCACAAGCTCAAGTTCAAAGCTCAGTTCTCAGAATATGGCCTTTTGTATCATCCACTAGCAGTGCTATATGAATGTTAATACTGCTTATGGAGTTAGGTATTAGTATTGCTAAACATCAAGTTCAGCCCTGCTTTTAGCACTCAAGTTTGCACTACTTTTACTCAAGTTAGTATTGCTAACTTAAGTGTATGACACTAGTTTTATGCATTTTTTTTGTGCCAGCCAACCAAAACGGTTCTCAACTCATATATCAATGGAGTACCTTAAACAATTCCACATGAAGATGAAAAAAAAAATAGAAGAGATAGATTTTGAAGTGGCAATGTCTATGCATTGCTAAGCATCTGAAGGACAAGAAGGTTTTTTTCTAGAAAATGGTAGAAAGGTCATTATCAATGAGATTGTGATCACAGCTGGATATGACATAGTTAAAGGTAGAGTGTTTCAAAACTTTGGCACAAAAAATTGGAACACTTTACTAAAAGGATATTGCTGAGATCCTAGGAACCAAGATAGCAAAAGGGAACAGGACTCAAGACAGCTCTATGAAGGGGACTGTAAATGTGAAAGAAAAACTTTCTTCCACCAGCTATGGTTGGCTATTGCATGGGAGCTGCGGTTTTGGACTAGAGTCTATTTGGCAGATGATTGAAGTGGAAAAGGGGGGGAGGGGGGGGGGGGGCCCCCACAATAAACATGGCTCTTATGGCTTTTTCAGACTCTGAGGTACATAATGACAAAACTTGTTCAAAAACCTGTCTAAAAATCTTGGAAACTCTTAAAACTTAACTTGATGATTTAAGAATAGAGTTTAACAAAGTGTCCTGAGTCTAGATATTTGTAAGGGCAATTTTAAACAGTGGGTTTGCATTGTAACAGAGCCAACTTGTCTTTTTACAAAATGATTGGAGGTTATTTTTTGGTAAGCAACTTTTGACTGTCTTTAAAAAGAGGTATACTCATATAAAAGACTCAGAAAATATTTAGTATGCTTAAAAGTGTGTTAGAGAATGGCTTAAGCAGCAATCGAAAAAAAAAAAAAAAAAAGAAAGCAATTCAACTTAAAATTAAAAATTTTTGATATTTTTATGCTTCTAAGAAGTATTAGACAAATTAAAGAGTCAGATACCTGTAAAAGTAAGAAATGGTCTGGGGGCTTCTTCTGTGCATGCCGCTCACTATTCTCCTTTTTTTTATGTGCTATAATGATGTTCCACCTCCTTACCTTTATAGGGTTTATTTTCACCTCACGAAACCTTAATTTGTTCCAAACTCCTGGTCTAGAGGAGTTTTCCAACAGCCTGAGGTTTACAGGCTGATGGACCTTAAAGGCATAGTAGAATGTCAATTGTAATGATACTTCTAATGAGGTTAGAGATCTCTTGACGCCCCATGGTGAAGAGTTGGTGTCATGGCATGATATGTCTAGAGAGAAAAAAATGTTTTTTCCTACTGTTGCTAAGATAGAATTTGTTAGACCTAAACAACAAGAAAAACCAGTTAGAAAACCAGTTAAGTATGCTGAGATGTACATGTCACAAGGTCCTAGGGGTAATCAAAGAAACTAGAATAATCAGAAGTCCCAAGAGCTAGGAAATGACTTTGTGATGTACAATAAAGCTTGTTGTGGAAAACTAGAAAGGGGGTTGAATAGTTTACCGCTTTTTAATTTAAGGTTTTAAAGTGTTTGTAAAAATTCTAGATTTGACTTTATGTGAATTCAACACTCTTGACACAATATGTAACAATATACTTTTTCTAAACAATTAATAGGATTAGTATGAGAAAATAATGTTAAAAACAACTGTAGATAAGTGTAAGAACATTCAAACCACAACGCGCACGGATTTATAGTGGATTCGGGGCAACGACGAGCACGTCTCTTGCCCCCTTCATCCATCCTCAGAGCACCTAACTCTGAAGAGTTTTCTTCCTATGTCAACAAGACTCCTTTATGGCGGAGAAACCTTTACACAACTTTCGCTTATCTTGATTTCTGACAACTAAGCTAGATTGTCGAGTTCTAATCTGTTAGCTATAACCAATCTACCACAACTTTCTTAACTTCACTAACACAAACTTTGCTTCAACGAACTTGATCCACGACCTACACAAACTTCTTCAAACCTTACCTTAGTTTTCTTCTCACCACTACTTCACCAATCATCTAATGCTAATCTCAACTCTATCTAACTACTACTAGGAAAGATCCACCAAGATCCAACTAAGACTAAAACAATCAACCATGATCTAACACAACTACACAACTTTACAGATTACAAATGATTTACAGTTGATGATATGGATGCAATTAAGATTGTGCAACAACACACAAAGGTGTAATACTTCTTCACTTGACGGTAGGAAGTATTCTTATCTTGCACTTGAGGATTTGCTTGGATCACTTAGAAACAAAGCTTTATGATTAAATGATCAAAGGATTTTATGAGCAATGTGTGTGGCTTGTTTTTTGATATTAAAGGATTGTGCGTCTGCAAAAAGGTAAGAAAATGAGATGGGGGAATAGTCCCTAGTATTTATATGGCATTCTAGAGGTAAACGTCTACCTTTGTATCGGGCGGTCCCTTAAATAGTGTGGGACAGTCCTAAAGATAAGGGGTGTCACCCGTTCTGTATTTTAGGGGGTCGCCCCTAGACTAGGCACTCCACCAGTTTTTGTCTTTTTGTGTTTCTAAGGGTATAATTTTCTGGAATTTTCTAGCCCGTTTTAGGTTCCGAAATTTGTATTTCCAAAATGGTTTATTTCTGAATTAGAAAACTTTCTTTTAAATATGTTAGAAAAATGTTTTGTAATGTTTATAAAAATGTTTACAACATTTTATAAAAGTGTGAGGTTGAATAAAAATTTCCTTTGATCATAAAATGCATTAAACATTTATTTATTCATACCTTTAAGTGATATAATTTTCAAAATAAAAATTTACTACTAATTATTGCTTTACGTTTAATTTTACATCTGAACATTTTTTATTTTGTGATTATAAAAGTTTAAAGATAAGTGAAAAATATTAATAATGTTTTTATGGCTATTATTTCTTATAAACAATATCCCCCTTTATTGATGGATTAGGAATAAATTTAAACTCATTAAATGTAAAATTATTTTTAAACAAGTATTTAGTGAGTTTTATGTCATTTCTTCCCCTTTTTGTTGAATTCAAAATCATTTCTCCCCCTTTTTGTAGAATCAAAAAGGCATCGTCGAGAATTGCTATTAAAATCGACGGAACAAATGCTCCCCCTTGATGTGTGCTCCCCCTCGTTCGAGGGCACCAAGGAATCGAGCTATGGTTTCTTGGCTACAAAAACGAGTTAGAACAATACAAATATTTCTAACATGTAGCAAGTAGAGAAAATATGGCAATTGCAAGCAAACATCAAACAAGGGATTAGTCATTCATTTGAGGCAATGTGTGTAAACAACACACAAGAATACAAGGAAATAAGAAGACAAGTATGCTTTAGAAGCATATTAATACATCATAAAAAAAATCCTAAATAGCCATAGAAGGATTTTTGACTTGCTTGCGACACAAAAGGGTTTGACGATTATTTGTAGGCATGTTATGAGATTAGATGGTTGTTGATGGAGAGTGTGGAGCGGAGGTGGTTGTGGAAGGATAGTCTCTTTGAACTTGAGGTGGTAGATGTGGTCGTGTGAGAAGATATTCAATCCAATTGATACTCTCACTCAACGCAAGGAATTGTTTTTGGTTGTAGATGCAACATGGGCAATACCCACTATGAGTTTCAACTTGGTCAATGTTGAGGGTGTGTGGTAGGTTTGGAGAGTATGGTGATGATGGGATGTTGTTTTGTTGTTGAGAGAGATGCATTGCTAAGAGGTTTGATAGGTCTTGTAGTTGATTGATGTCATCAACTAGGCTTTCTCTACTTGGAGATAGAGATGATGTGTGTTGAGTTTGGTTGTGTTGAGTGTGATTGTCACTTTGAGGTGGAAATTGAGTGTGGGTTTCATGTGGATTAATGGGTGAAATGGGAAGTAGAGGATGTGAAACATCTAGAGGTGATGTGGAAGTGTCCTTGATGTGAGGATTTGGTAATGTTTGATTGGGGTGATTGTTTTCTTGAGATGGTTCATGATGAGGAGTGAGTGGTTTTGGTATTGGTGAAGTGGAATTGAGTACATTTGATGTGTTGCAAATGTTTGGTTTCTTTCTCCAAATGGGTTTCACACTCATTTTGGCTACCCTTGATGGTTTGGATGAGTGTTTGTTAGGAGATGTCATTGGTGAGGATGATTGTGATGAAGGTGAATGAGGATGTATTTATAGTGAGGGAAAGGTTCAAATAAAGAAGTATGAGCATTCAAATGATCAATTCCAATAAATGTTTGTGAGTTTAGGGAAACAGTGGCTAAGTCTAGGGGGTGTTTGGTTAAAAAGGGAGGAAAGAATACTGTTTTCCCGTGCATGGCTAGGCCGGTCCCCTTAATTATGGGTCGTTCCCCTTAAAATTAAGGGGGTCTCCCTTTATGAATTAAGGGAGCCGCCTACTGGCATTTTCCAGATTTTCAAAAAATTGATTTTTCTCAAAAAATTTATGAGGGATTCAGTTTTGGTGGTTGATTTGCAGCAAGTCTATCCTTTTATGGCAATTAAGATTTTAGCACAATAAGCACTTAAGATTATTCAACATGTTACATATGCAGGATAACCCCAATTTCACAACAATTGTAGCATATAACCATATTATTAATGAGTGAAGAAGCATATGAAATAGCAACTAGATATAAATGCACAATAAAAAATATAAATCCATGATAGGGGTTAAGTTAAAAATCGAAAACAAGCTTATGTGCAAATACTAGTTGGTGACCTAAGTGCGAACAAATGTGGAGTAGCGATTATTTCAACACTAAGACATGCAAAACCTAAAAAATAATCCAAATGCTCCTTGATTTAGTTTTGCTCAACCAAGATTGTCGAAAATATATATTAGATTATATATTTTTGACAACAATTAAGAGACCATTATGCATATGAAAAAATGTTTTTAGCATATTTCAACAATATATGAAAATTAATTTTCATGTGCTCTTAGTTGTGAGAAGGATTTAGAGAAAATAGAGTGGGCGAGAGTGGGAGAGAAACCGGGAATTTAAGATACTTTAGGGATGTATGATTTAGTGAGAGAGATATGGACGGCAGTTGCTTTCGGCATTTTTATCACAATAGATGTTGTCGATTGACTTGTTAGTGATTGCCCCTAGCGTATTATGGCTAATTGGATTATTTGATGTTTTGATTTTGTTGGTTATGATGAAGGATTTTGATGTGGTTTTTGGTGCATAAAAATCACCAATGTGAGTTCTTGAGAGTATTTTCCCTTCCCTTTTAGTTCGTGCTCATCCGGACATAAATTTTGGAATAAAAGGGAAAAATGAAGAAGAATAAAGACGTAAGCGAAGAGCTTGATAATGTCAAGACGAATGATGGTTAGCATACAACGAACTTCATCCACGAAGTTATGTAGCTTTTCTCGAGTATTGTGAATGTTCATAAAACAATCACACGACGAGGTATGATGTTATCTTAAAGGTAGTAGCGGAAAAGGTGGACGGAAAATATTAACCATCTATTTAATAATAGAGGCATGATTAAGGTTTTTGTGAAACGAGTTTGACATAAATAAAGAGTGACATTTTAATTTGCATTTCGCCAATTAAAGATACTTAAATATTTCGGATGAAATATTAAGTGTCAAGATTTACCGAAATATAATTTAATAGTAACAAGACTATTAAATAGATAATGACACATTTATGAACTTTTTGGTAGATTTTGATTAGTTTTCTATCCTAAGAACATAGCAAGTTTGATCCTCCATGGTGATTAAAAATATCGTGAGATACCAAAGGGAGAGGAAAAGACTAACAGAAGTGAAAGTACTTAGTCTTAGGATGTGTATATAAGAGAAGCTACGAATATCTTATGTGGAAACTTGTAAGATCTTTGTCACACGACGGTTGATGTTAGCTTTTAGCTTTTGGAAAAGCGTTTTAACATATGTTGTTAAAAGGCTTGAATATGAATTTTCAGATATGACCTTTAACGTTTGCGATTGTATGTTAAAGATACTTGAATATTTCAGATGAAATATTTAAGTCGCCACACATACTATGAGAGTATTAGATTTGAATCTACACTTATTCCTGACGAAAACTAGATCATTTTAAGAAGTGAGCGAGAAAGAGAGAGTGATTGTTTGTATAAAAACGATAGCATGAGGTTGTTTGGATATTTGGATAGGGCGGTCCCCTTAATTATTTAAGGGGGCCACCCTTTTTACAAAGCTGGTCCCCTTAAAATTAAAGGGGGCCGCCACCTGAACAACAAAAAAATATTTTGTCATTCGATTATTAGCTGAATTAATTTAAAGTATACTATTAAGTATTATATATTAGTTAGTCGAGATATGATAACCTTATCAGTGTGTTTCATGATAGGTAGATTAGACATTTTTAATTAACTTTTCGTTAAATAAAAATTTCTTGATTCTTTTTGGATGAGATAATGAAGACCTCAATTAGAGAGATGAATTTAGAGACAAGACTTCTTGCAAGAGAAGAATTATTTCTTTGGATAAAAAATTAATGGACTTGATTTGAAGTGAGACGAGAGTGGAATAACGAAGTACTGAAAATATATGACGAATGTTGAGAATATTCGACAAGAACACAAAACCGATTCCGATAGACGTAGATGAATGTTTAGACCACGTAGCCGAGACAACGTCGAGGTCGAAAGGAGTTTGTTTCATTCCTAGTGTTTCGATATCTTTCGCGAGACTAAGCATAACTTCTATGATAATTGTGTACACAACTAGCTCACTCTTCTTCATCTACGTGAGTTCGCTATACGTGGTCATAAAAGATTTCCATTTCATAAAAGTATGTCGATAGACTATGAGAAAGGATAGTTCATAGTGAACTAGTTCTTTAAATCTAGAAGCCCAACAAATGATATTTCTAGAGACTGTAATATATTTTAAGACGACATATATCACGAAGATAATCAATGGCATCACAATAATTATTTTCTGATACCTATATTCTACTGAATTGGAATGTAAGAAGTACCTTAGACTTTAAAAATGAGTTTCATCAATGTCTTCAAGTAGAAAAGCTTAAGGATAAGGATTCAGGGTAATCATCATGAACTCCTTCAAACAATCCATTTGTCGGAAGACAAGAATGTTTGTAGATGTCGAAAATTCAAAGTTGAGACACTAGCCATCTGGTCCCCAACGTTCATGTATCCGAAATTATTGTTTTCCACAAATTTTTCATTTGATCCGGACACAGGGCATGGTGAACATCTTCCACAATGAGTGAAGCTGGTTGATGTGGATGATTCCACATGCTTGATTAGTGTTCAGGGTAATTTTTCTATCTACCGTGGTCTCTTCTAAGGATTGAGGTGTATTAGACCGAGATAGGACCTATTAGTCTTCTCGGAGGAGGAGTTGTAGGCCTCATTTGGGTTTATTATAAATCTAACTTCGGGTTTTGAAAGAAGGTTGATAAAAACATTTTACCGAATCGCTCACGCGCAATCCGGAATTTTAGTATTGTATAAGTATGAATTATTGTTTTGAAAATGAGTTGATATCTAACTAATTTTTTTCTTTCGACTCGATCTCTTGTGGCTTTGGGACTAATTTTACTTATTTTGGTTTCACTAAATAACCTTTAGTAAAATTAAATCCTAGACGTTTTTATCTCCGGAGGATTTTGAGAACTTATTATTTCTTACGTGAGTGACCACTATATCAAATAGATTTATGCCGAGATATTTCTTCTTAAGTTTTTCATTTTCCTCAAACCTAAGGTCTTGACATATTTTTGCATTCATCACTAACTTCCTTATCCTTTTTCTAATCTAGATATTTTAACTTTTATTCTAGTGCTTCATTTTCTAAATGAATCTAGCTTGTGTTCTTAGACTTTTATTTTTAGCCATTGACGTTTTAGTCCTACTTTGCATAGAGACTATATTCACTAACTAATCTTTTCGTCTAAAAATGATGATTGGTCATTAACTAAAGTATTCGGTTTCAAGACAACGTACCCCCATTCATGAAAGGTTGTGTAATTTCTGTGTCATAAATGTGCTTCTTTTTTCCACCGGGGTTACCATGGGTGGTGGTGGTTTAAACTTTCCTACTTCGGCCGCAAGGATTTCCTTGGGCGTTCTAGTGAGGGGGTAAACTTGTTAGACCCTCGTCCTTCCCTCAACTAACCTCGGAAATCAGATTTCCGCTCAAAAACATGCCGTTTGGACTAATCTTGCGGTTTCCATGGCACGTGACCTTTCTTTTTGGAAGCGGCGACAGTTTCCCCTCGTATGAAGGCAGTAGTGATTGTCACCATTTCCTCCATAGTATTTGGAACGTGCACGTTGAGGTGTTTTGTCAATTCAAGGTTGTTAACCCCGTGCATGAATCCAAAGATTCGCATGCACTCAGAGGCTCCCTTCATGCGCCCAATCTCCACTTTGAAGCATTCCATGAAATCCTCGAGGGTCTCTCCATCCCTTTGTTTGATATTATGGATTTCCACTGGATCTTTCACATACTTCTTTTGTTGCATGAAATATGCTAAGAATGCCACTTTAAGGTCCTTGTATCCGTCTATGCTTTCCGAAGGGAGCTCATACGAACCACACTCTTGTGGTCCCTATTAAGGTAGAATTGAACATATGACACCACGTAGGCATTGCCCAACGTTCTACCTGTGCTGCGGCTTGAAATTGTTTTACATGATCCTCTGGGTCTCCTGTTCCGTCATAGGTTTTAACTTTATTAGGCATTCGCGTTTTTCGCGAGCTCTTGAAGTTGCGGATTCGAGGTGTGAATGGATCCACCTCTTCACATGTCCAGGGCACTGCCAAGTCTTCTTCATATATAAGCTTCTGCATCTTTGACGCTGATTTTCAGCGTCCTTCGTCGCTGGTGCCGCTCTCCGATACACGGGATAGCGGGGACTCGTTTGTCCTCCCTCTTTTCATGATACGAGAACGGCCCCTGTCACGAGAGCGATGCCTATGTCTGGACTCCGTCCTGTAGGAGAAGTAGGTATTATCATATGATTCTTCGAAGCCACGGGAGCGGTCTTTACTTCGGGAACGGCCTCTGCTCGGGGGAGAGTCCTGTCTGTGAGGACGACCTCTACTCTAAGAGTGATCTTTAGAGCTCGTCCTATTCGGGCCAGACTTAGTCGTGCTTGGCGAGTAAGTGTCGCTAAGCCGGTCGAACGCGCTCTGCCTCCGGTGACCTAGCCGGCCAAATACGTTTCCATCGCCGTCTCTAGAGCGATCCTTCACCCTGGGCTTTTCTGACGGGTTTTGGTGCCTTGCGGACCAGGTCCCCGCACTTGAGTTTTGAGAGCTTTCTCTCGTTCTTCGACTTCTCTTGGTATTGTCCCCAAAGTCCAGCCTAGTATGGACTTCTTTTCGCTTATCACGGCGAATCTTATCCATGATGACCGGCAAGATATCTTCGTAGTGTTCCTCGCAAAAGTCCTGGATGTTCACCCTGGGTGCGGCATCCGTTTCTTTCGGCGCTTTTTCTTTGGTTGTTGTTTTCGTGACAGTGGTCACGATGGGGGTTGTGTTAGCCATTGCGCTCATTCTTACGAGAGTAGTTCCTAGTGTTGGGTCCCACGGATGGCGCCAACTTGTTGATACAAAAGTTAGGTCGGGTCTTGTTAGGTCCGAATAGGCAGCTATTCGGATATGTAGCACCTTGTTCTTGTACCAAGTGAACTTGTTTGGAGGACCCTGCACAAGGAATAAAGCACCGTTAATCTTATCGTGGGAGCGGATCCCACGATTGGACTCCGGCGTGAGAGTAAGTATATGGTTTTTGGGAGTAATCGAGCGTAAGTAGGGTTTTAGCTTGTAGAAGATACCTGCATTGATGACGATCGTGTTCCTTTTATAGGCTAAATAACCTTTAGGGTTTCCATGACTTGCGGCTCAAGATACGGCCGAAGTTTTAGGGATTTGGCATTATCCTAGCTGGTTTAAATAAGTAAAGCATATCTCTTATTTAGTTAGGTTATCTTTAGGAATATCTTGTGAAGATACCGCGGCCGCGGACAGCGGACTGGTGGCCGCGACCCTGATACATGGACCGGAGGCTCATTATCAGCTACCAAGCCCATAATAGTATGAGTAGGCTGGTCCAGTCCATACTATACGTCATCACAGATATACATCTTAGCTTCTTATAAAGACTCAAACGAGTCAATTTAAATAGCATTATAAATTTTACACAAACTGAAAGAAGAATTACAAACCCGGCCCATTAGAAATACAAATAACACAAAGGTTTTATTTTATTTAGAGTGAATTGCAAAAATCATCCATGTGGTTTGTCAAAAAATCGTCTCACGTCCCTCGTTAAATAATTGTCCAAAACACATCCATCCGTCAATGTTTTGGGACACGATACATCCCTTGGACTAACGGTGCAATTTTTTTTCCTGTTAAGTATTAACGAGCGTCTAATTTTTAACGGTGCAACTATATATGAGGGTATTGTTGTCTTTTTGCTGCCACATGGATAATTTTTGCACTTCTCTCTTAAAAAAATGTTTTTGTTTGTTTTTGAATTAAAAAAAAAAACCTTTTTACATTATTATTTGTAAAAAAATTATTTTTTTTTACAAAATCTTAAAAAAAACTTTAAAAAGTGCGACGTTTTTAAAATTTTTTTAAAAGGTTTTGTAAAAAAAAATTTAATTTTTTTAAAAAAATACGATTTCGGTTCGATTGTTTTTAATTTTTTTTTTAAATTTCGTACTTTTTTTAGAAAACTTTTTAAAAAAAATTTGTACATTTTAAAAACTTTTTTAAAAAAATTCGCACTTTTAAAAATCTAAATTTTTTGAAAAAGATTTAAATCTTTTTCGTATTTTTTAAAATCTTATTTTTTTAAATGTACAAATTTTTTTTAAAAAGTTATGTAAAAAAGTTCGAAATTTTTAAATTTTTTTTTAAATAATCGAACCAAAATCGTAGTTTTAAAAACTTTTTAAAAATTTTTTTTACAAAACTTTTTAAAATTTTTAAAAAAACTTCGCACTTTTTAATTTTTTTTTTAAATTTCGCACTTTTTTTACAAAACTTTTTAAATTTTTTTTGTACTTTTTAAATACTAAGATTTAAAAATATACAATTTTTTTTTTCAAAACTAAGATTGTAAAAGTACGATTTTTTTTTAAGTTTTGTAATTTTTTTTTAAAAAACAATCAAAAATAATTTTTTTTAAAACAAATAAAATTTTTGTAAAGTGTGAATTTTTTTTTGAAGATTTTGTAAAAAAATTAAATTTTTTTACGAATAATAGTGTAAATTTTTTTTTATATATAATACAAAAAAAAAACCTTTTTTAAGAAAGAAGTGCAAAAATCATCCATGTGGCAGCTAAAAGACAACAATACCCTCCTATATAGTTGTACCGTTAAAAATTAGACACTCGTTAATAATTAACGAGAAAAAAATTTGCACCGTTAGTCCAAGGGATGTATCGTGTCTCAAAACATTGACGGGGGATGTGTTTTGGACAATTATTTAACGAGGGACGTGAGACGGGTTTTTGACAAACCACAGTGATGATTTTTGCACTTCTCTCTTTTATTTAATACAGTACATAACAAACACAAGACAAAACACAAGTATGTGCTTGTTCCGGTTATAGTTCCATATCATGCTTAGCAGTTGCAAGGATCACACTTGCAGCTTGATCCACACTTGCATCCATTGCCACTCTCAGCAACGAACGTCTCACCCCTCGGTGAATCTGCATATTTATAAAGCCATATATGTTAACTGAGCCATACATATTTTCTACCCTTTTATTTGTGTAGCGTATTTTTCTAAGAAAAAAATTATTACGAGGAAACACGTATAGTTCTTTTTCTTATCCATTTAACTACGAATGAATTGCTAAGTAATATGTTTTTTCAGATTGGAAATTAGGCCATGGTTATGGCAAATAAATAGTTTTTAAAAGTTACTGTATATGTATGTTGATAATCTACGAATCAAAGCAGTAAAAATACTTACGCCATCTTGGGTGCAACACCGTTGATGATCATCATGGTGGCGGTCGATTTCTCAACGTTGCATCTGTTAAAAATAGTACGAATAAGAAACTCGAGAATTTCGACAAATAATACAAATGAAAATTGATAAAGAGAAAAGAAATTACGAGCTGCAGTTGCAGTTTGAGCCGCATGAGCAGCTTGAGCCACAGTTGCGCTTTCCACATGAGCAAGACATGTTTTCTAAGGTTTTGATGTTGATTTAAAAAATAGAGGATGAAAGTTGTTCAGATTGATTTCTTTGAAGCTTGGTGATTTTACTGTGTGATCGTTGGTGCTATTTATAGAACGATGGAATGATATGTATCGTACACGTGTACGGACCTTATTGAATTTGCATGGTTTTCTTTGAGTTTTTTTGTTGGATCACACCCCCAAATCTGACAGTAGTGGATCGGTAACAATTAAGGTGCGACGTCGTAGTACAACAAACAAGTAATAGGAAATGATCTCAAAGGGAGTGTTTTTAAATAAGTCACATTCGGTGCATTCAAAATATCAGAGTTGCAGTT